>JAFVLL020044232.1:0-26854 GCA_021397915.2 Tor tambroides | reverse complement strand
AATTGCTAGCTAATAGTCAAGTTCACAAAAGCACATATTGTACACTTTGAAAGGATTTTACTTGTAGATATTGATTATATTAAATGTAAGAAATAGGCTAGTTGTTTAAATTTACATTTTAAAAATGGTAACAGAATTGACATTGCATGATGGCCCCCCTCAGTCAAGCCTCATAAATCATCAAAAATAGAACACTATAGAGCAGTGAGAGAAACCTGCTTATGTTTTAAGTGTTGGAATCCTGGTTGACAGATGATGTAACCTCATAGAAATTATGTCACTTGATTGTACATTATTTTACAAGGTTTTTTTGAAGAGGGTAATAGAGCTGACATGAAATCAGGGGACACCAATAAAATGATTTATATTTTATAGAAAAAATGCATACTTATGCCAAAAACATTGCTTAACAATGAGACTGTATTTAGAACAATACGTAAATGTGATTTTATATCATATTTTGCCATCATTTTGCAAATTAAATGTCCTGCTGAAAAAGAAAAATCACAGTGAGGGACAGGCCAAAACCCTTACCCTTACCAGCATAAATGCTATTTAAATTATTTAAAATAATGTTTAATTGACTTTGTAATATTGATGCAAGCATACATAGTGTTGCTAACTTGCTATGTTTTTAAATTGCACATTTATTTGTTGTTATATTAAATCTATGTTTGATTATTTCTTAGGGATTTCGTGGAATGACCCTAATATGCTTATTTCATCCTCAAGAAACATTTTGTATTATTATCATTGTTGAAAACAGTTGTGCTGCTTAATATTTTTGTGGAAACATATACTTTCAGAATTATATGAATCCTTCAAAAGCATTTATTTGAAATAGTCTTTAACTGTTTTGGTCACTTTAATGTGTTTTGTTAGGTATGATACAATAAACTTGTACATTTCTGTTTGCAAACTATTGTTGGTACTGAATTTCTCATAATGCCTGTTAGAAAGGGAAAACCATGCTTGCTCTCTAGAGATACTTGGCTTGGATTGCTTTGAGGTTGAAACTCTCCACTGCTCCGGGGGTCTTTGTATCAAGCACAGGAAAAAAAAAAAACGGTGGCATTTACTGATTAAACTGCACTGAATGCATGCCTCTCTTTTGACATTCGGTCTTTGATGACTGGAAAAAGAGACCAAAAGAATTGAATAGAAGAGACAAAACAGATCAAATCAGTAATTCAAGGCACAGTTTGAAGCAGCATAAAGCAGTGTTTTCATTGTGAATAATTGGGTAAATTATTCATCTTTTCCCACAGTGACATTTAAATGCATACATTTTCATTAATATTTTAGACATATCTGCATATATTGTGGTAGAATATATTCCTGGTGTGTTTTAGGATTCTTTTAACTTTTAAAGTGTTATATTACAGTCACAGTAATGAGAAAATGATTTTAGAAAAATAGAAAACAGCACAGAGGGCACACAGAGGTAGTGCCCTATTCTAAGAGCATCCGGACCACCCACGTTTTTGTTTTAAAATCTTGATTAACTACATTTGGACACAGATTTGTATGTTTGAGCAGCTGAAGCCCTGTTTATGCCTAAATAAAATGTGATGTCATTGTTTATTGGTCTTAGGCTGTGAAGACATTGTGGCAGACAGCATCTCACTGGACTCTGTGGTGGCCATCCTGAAGTGGAGCTCACAGCCATACGGCTCCAAATGGGTTCATCGGCAGGCCATGCACTTCCTGTGCGAGGAGTTCAGCCAGGTCATGACCTCTGACGTCCTCTACGAGCTTAGCAAGGAGAACCTGCTGGCGGCCATTCAGTCTGATTACCTGCAGGTGATGACCTACACTAGTTCACCTTGAGTACTTTTTGGATTTCCCAGTGCAAGATTATCTAGCTCACGATTTTCCAATTTAGGGTAGCTGGTTACGAGTCAAATAAACTACGCTGTAAATACAGAGACATCTTTTGCTAGATATGTGAAAAATGATATTTTGTTAACTAAATGTGAACAATAAGGGAGTTGTTCACACAGGGCATATTATTGGATCCTCAGACAAAATATGTTCATGTGTGCAAAAAAATCTGATTGAATTTAATTTTCTACCTCAGTATTTCTAACAACCTACTTGTAAGGTCTGTTACACATGATTTTTGTGCTGTTACTTCAAGGTCAAGCTTATTTTCTCTCTGAAAACATACAGGGATAATTCAGGGTAACTAAATCATATTGCACTATTGGGAAATGTGTTTATTTTAGTCCACAAATCATTGCAGGGCTTCAGGCCTATCTATTTCAGACAGCAGCGTGTCAGTATCAGTCTGTTTATCGATCTCTGTTGATCAGGGCTCCCTTCTCTTAAAGGTCACCTGCTTTTGTTTTTAGACAAATGAGTCAGCTGTATCAGATGACCCCCTTAAGTCTCCTCTGTGAGTTTATATAGAGAGCTGTAGCCCCATCTGGGATTTGGCCTGACACACAGAAGTCTGTTAGCGCCTTCACACTCCTGTGTGCTAGCTGTTCAGCATTTACAAGTCTTTGTTAACTTTAGCCTGGGTCAAACCTGTTGAAATGATCTAATCCCTGTAGTGACTGAGAATTTGTAAACAAAAATTAACAGAGACTAGCATTGTTTTGACACTATAAACATATTGTTTTTATACTATGCTTCAAAAGGGGCATTAACTGATTGATTCATTGGCATGGTCATGGTAAACCTATAAATACCAGTGAATTTTGACTAAGGTCTAATGAATATACTTTTTTTTATGCTCATTTCATTAGCTATTGTCTAGAGCTTGAGTAAAGTAAAGCTTGCTTATTGACATTCATTTTCAGTAAGTTAACAAATAGGTTTAAATTATTCATTTGAATACATTTTTTTTAAGTGCTGTGGACTTGATAAAGACATATAAGAGCTGTTGATCATGTCTAAATCCCGTTCACTCTCTCTCACCCCTAATTTCCGGTCTGCGCTCTACTGCTGTAGTGTAAAAAAGGGCAGAAAGCCCAAAAAATAAAATTTAAGGAAGTGTGGCCACCCTGATATTAAAAAATGTAATTTTGTTTGAGGGTTAATCTATGTCCATTAAACCTGGATCAGCTTCTGACGATGAATGAAATGAGATTTTGGCTGTGCAATATTCTCAGTAAGAGATAAGATAGTAGGAAAATCATTTTTCTCAGGTTTTACCTTGTACCTGCAGGACCTGCTGCTATGAAATACATTGGTTTTATATATCCTGTTTTTCCTTCGATATCGTTCTGTTGCATACAGCAGTCGTCTTCAGCCTTGCAGCACTGACTAAATTCAGTAACATAAACTGGTACTGTTCTTCTTCCTTCTTCACAGGCCAGTGAACAGGACATCCTCAAGTATGTTGTAAAGTGGGGCGAGCACCAGCTCATCAAGAGGATGGCCGATAGAGGTATCACACACAGACACTGATATGTTACTAGATACACATTAAAGGAATAGTTCATCCAAAAAAGTAAAGTCTGTCATTTATTTACTCACCCTCATGTCGTTCCAAACTTATATGATGATGTTTTTTTCAAGAAACAAAAAAGTGTTTATATACACTACTATTGAAAAGTTTGGTTTCGATTGAATGTTTTTTGTTTTTTTTAAAGAAGACTCTTATGCTCAACATGGCTTCATTTTATTTGATCAAAAATACAGTACAAACAGTAATATTGTGAAATTATTACAATTTAAAATAATGTTTTTTTTATATTTTTTTAACATTTTTAATTGTAATTTATTCTTGTGATGGCAAAACTGAATTTTCAGCATCCATTACTCCAGTCTTCTGCTGAATTAAAGTATTCATAAAAAAAAAAAACTTACTGTCCTTAAACTTTTGAACGTTACTGTGTATTTCATTACAAGAATCATTACTTAACTTATTTCATACAGTGACGGTGCATAATGGCCATGTCTGTCAGACTCCAAAAATGGGTGGAATATTTATGATAAACCATCATATCATCATAACATGAATATCTTAAATGTGGTCCGTTTGTCTTGTGCTGTATTTTAACTTGAATTGAAGTGCACAAGTCATATTGACTACTTTTATGATGCTTTTGGGAGCTTGATAGCCTGTGGTCCCCATCCACCTTCACTGTATGGAAAAGAGCAGCTCACATATTCTACTAAACTACTTCTTTTGTGTTCAACGGATGAAAAAAATCATACAGGCTTGGAACAACATGAAGGTGACAAAGTAGTGTTAGGTTTTAATTTTTGCCTAAACTATTCCTCCATCTCCTCCACACACACAATATACCTTTCTCTGCGCTTAACTTTTTTCTGTGCTGCTGAATTTGTCCCTGTTTCCACCTCTTGCTATAGATGGTGTTCTGAACTATGCCAGTCTAATGATTTATTCCCCAATCCACCTAGTGTCTAGTAATGACTCTGACTGGCTCAGCTCTGAGAAATCAGGCCAAGTGCTCTGCAATACAGAAGCGTAGCATATGGCTGGCAGCTCCAGACCTGGGTCTGAAATTGCTCTGTGTACCCAACAGAATCAAATATACCCAGACTAACACTATCTTGAACGTTTATAGCTGGTGCCAAACTGCAAACACGATCTCTGATTGCTTTTCTCCCAGAACACATTCTAAAGGGAAACAGCAATGCACCGATTGACCTTCATTTTGTCATTAACAGTCTTTATACATAATGCTGATTTGCTGTCTGAGGTGTAGATAGTAATTCAGGGTCCAATGCAGTGCAGCATCCTCAGAGCAGAGGAGCTTAAATTCCTCACTCAAGGGCACGGCTGCAGTCAGTGGAGCTGCATGGCGATACCGCTAATCCTCTGGAAGCACACACCTACCCACCCATCTTTGTCTAATCTATATTGTGGGCTAGAAAAGTTGGCCCACCGTATCCTCCAACTCAAATTTTTGTGTGTATGTGTGTATTTGAAACTGTTTCTGTGTGTTCCCCAGAGCCTAACCTGTTAAGTGGTACTGCACATAGTGTGAATAAACGTGGCGTGAAAAGAAGGGATCTGGACCTGGAAGAGCTTAAAGAGATTCTCTCTCCGCTGCTGCCTTTCGTCAGAACCGAGCACATATTACCAACCAACAGTGAGGTCCTCTCTGACACTGTGAGTGTGTTTGTTTGTCTTCTGTTAATGTGTGTCTTTTGGTTTATATAGTTTAAACAGGAGCATTAAGGGGCAGTCACACTAGTTTTTAAGCACACAGAATTGCTTTTAAGCTCCATGCAGCATCTCTTAATTGAAGTTTACAGTTCTTTTGAAATATTTTGGGTCAGTAAGACTTTTTTTTTTCTTTAAATATTTTATCTTTAAATATTTTAATCAGCAAGGATACGTTAAATGGAAAAGTGACAGTAAAACATTTATAATGTAACGTTTTAAATAAATGCTGTTCTTTTGACATTTCAATGCATCAAAGAGTTCTGAAAAAAATGGTTCTTGCTTTTCACACAAATATTGAGCAGCATGACTATTTTCAGCATTGATGAAAAGAAATGTTTCTCCACTAGCAAATCGGAGTATTATAATGGTTTCTGAAGGATCATGTGACACTGATACTGGAGCAATGGCTGCTGAAAATACAGCTTTGCCATCACAGGAATAAATTACATTTTAAAATATATTATAATAGAAAGCACGTAACAGTTTTCGCATTTCACAGTGTTACCATTTTTACTGTATTTTTGGTCAAATTAATGCAGACTTGGTGAGCATAAGAGGCTTGTTTTTATTACAGACCCCAGGTATTTGAACAGTAATTTGTTTAATAGTGTTCTTTTAAAACTTTTTATAAAAATATGTAAATCAGGATCATGTGTAAACCACCAAGATCGGTTTCCTTCATGTCTTTTTTTTCAAAGAGAATATAGAAAAGAAGCATTTAAATCCTATATTTGTCCATATTCTTCATCAAACTTGACCTTAAACATCTAAACTAAACTGTGAATATGCTTACCTACCAGCTACGAATGTAAGTGAATCAACATAAAACTCACTTTGAGTGTACTTAGCAGTGTTGTACATGTACTAGTTACATGTAACAGTTATGTAATTTAATTACAAAATAAATGTAACTGAAATCTGTTACAGTTACTGTGAAAAAATATGTAATTAAACATTTACTTATGAAAATGTTAGATATTACAAAGGGGGTTACATCTGAATATTTTCACACAGACACACACAGATTTAATTGATTTCTTTCCCAAATTGCATTGACTCTTCTCAGAGTCAAAGACACCAATGTTTCGGGTTTATGTATATGCTTAATTTTTTAATCAGTTTAACCTTAGAATGATCTCAAAGTAAAAAGAGGTGCTAAAGTCAGATTTTTTTTGGTAGTGTGCTTTAAATTTACGGTTTTATAATCTTAATTCAGTTGATGAAGAATTTTAAAATTTTGAGTGCTATTGTAAGGTTAACCCTGTCTAGTCTAAATGTTTGAAAATGAATAACAGTTGAAAACATTCATTAGAAATTTAGAAAGTAATCAAATGTAATCAGTTACATTACTTTAAGTAATTTAAGTAATTGAAATAGTTACACTACTCATTACATTTTAAATAGGGTGTCTTGTAATCTGTAACCTATTACATTTTTAAAGTAACCTTCCCAACACTGCTCTTTAGTCTGTAAAATGCACAGAAATTTGTTATGCTGCCACAAGCCAAATGGGTAACACGTTACTTCTGTTTTTCTGTACAGCGCACGCTGAATAAGAATGACACAAATGGTGATATTGATTGATGTGTATGGGTACATACTCTGATTCTCAGTACTGCTCAGGATGTAATTTGCTAGAGAGTAAGAAAACAGATACCCCAATGTGCTAATGCTCCAGAAAAATATATAATCTTTCCATCGTTCTTCTTGACCACTCTTTTCAAGTATCGGTAAAGACTTTTCCTCTGGTTTTAACAGATGAAGAGGGGTCTGATCAGCACCCCTCCCTCTGACATGCTGCCCACAGCAGAGGGAGGCAAAGCCAACGCCTGGCTCCGGCAGAAGATTGCTGGCATTTATGTCCGCCCACGGTTATTCTCTCCTTATGTGGAGGAGGCCAAGGTAGGATACACTTCCTCACCTCACATAACATTAACTGTAACATTACAATGAACTAGTGGAGGCAGAAGAGGTGATTAAAAGATAAATGCAATTAAATGATACACCTATTAATTAAGTTTCTCTATCTCATTTCTTTAAAATAAAACTTTAATAATACAAGATAAAAAAATTTTTTAAAGTACTTTTTTTTTTTTTTTTTTTTTTTTAGCTTATAAATTTATAGAATGTAATTTTTATAGACTGTAATAGTAGACTGTGAATCAAATCTTTTCAAAAAGGCAGTTGGTTTATAGAATAACCTTAGTGCTGTTATTAAATACACTCATTTCATTATATGACTTCCATTAAACTTTGCATTTTTCTCTAGGCGGTTTTGGAGGAGATGATGGTTGAGCAGACCGACCTGGTTAGGCTGCGCATGGTTCGTATGTCCAATGTACCCGACACACTCTACATGGTAAACAATGCCGTCCCCCAGTGTTGTCACATGATCAACCACCAGCAAATGGCTGGCAGCCAGACAGCTCCACCGTCTGTGGTTGCTAACGAGATACCAGGTGGGTTAAGCATTATAATGATGCATTCTTTCAGCCAGTCTTCAAAACTAGCCACTATATATGTGTTTAAAATACTCATTTACACATGATTGTCGTGACTCGTTTTAAGTCATTTTAGAGAGCTTGCGATTTAGTTCACAAAGGCCAAGTAGATCATGTCCTAATCTAGATGTAGTCTCGAATCCCATAAATCAAACCATGAGATGTTGTTTTTTCAAGTTAATTTTGCTATTCTTTTGCAAGAAGCGATTCAGTGGTTTTTTTAGGTATATATAATGTGAGTGGGAACACTGGCTTTGTATGTTGGCAAGCTTTGTGATCCTGTGGGTGTTATATAAAACAATTCAACACCCATTAAAAAAGAAAAGGAAAAAAAACTCTTCTTTTTTGACTTATATGCCTATCTTGTAATAATGTTGTTTGTCTGCTATGCAGTGTTGTTAACTGATGAGCTTCTTCATTTGTATTTACACATTAAATAAGTCACCTGTTTTCCTTTTATCACCCTGTCTTTCAGTGCCCAGGTTGGCAGTAGTGAAGGAAATGATCCGTAGGCTGCAGGAGCTGCGTCACACTGACCAGGTGCAGCGAGCGTATGCTCTGAACTGTGGTGAGGGCGCCACAGTCAGCTATGAGCTGCAGATCCGTGTGCTGAGAGAGTTTGGCCTGCCTGACGGAGCTGCAGAACTCCTACAGGTAACCCAGCACATCCTGTTTGCGTGGAGACTGACATGTGTTGCTATGGCTACTGTGACTATCTCTCTGACTTTCATGTCAGTTAGTATTACCCTGGCCTCTGATGAATACAATTTATTTTCCAGTGATTGCAGGCACTCATACTGATTTTGTTAAAATAAAAAAAAAGATTAAAAAGGGAGAATTTTGTTATTCAGATTTGAACACTTCTTCAATGCATTGCAAATGCCTGTATAAATATATGTATTATATATACTATCATACAAAAGTCTGGTCTCTAATGCCTCAGCAAGGCTGCATTTATTTGATAAAATACAGTAAAAACAGTAATATTGTTAAATATTATTACAATTAAAAATACCTATTAATTTTATATAATTGTGTGTGTGTGTGTGTGTGTGTGTGTAAATACATTATATTCTATTATATTTTTATATATTATATAATATTTCAATTGAATTTAACATTTTTATTCATTCTTGTGATGGCAGGAAAATACACATTTCTATTATAATTATTTCATGTCAAAACCAACTTGTCACTTAACATGCAAATAAAAAAAAAATGAAAAGACCTTTTACAATAATGTTAACTATAGTTTACTGAGAATGCAGTGGGTACTTGCAATCTGACACATTTTGGATGGGAACAACTGCATTCATGTACTTCTGCATCACTCCATGTTGTTTTGACTAGCAAATTTCTCCAGGTACTATGCTCTTGGTTTAGAAGTTGCCTGAGCTCTTGAATTGCCTTGATATCTTGTTATTCTCACCATTAAGTGACCAGTGAACCTAAGCTGGATAGCTTGGAAGGAGTCAAAACCTCTTCAGCATACCAGACAGTCTATTAAGTCTCATTTTTGAAGCATGTATAGCACAAACATTGTCCTCACGGTTACATGTGCTGTGTTTCAGAATCCGCACAAATTCTTTCCTGAGGAGCGTTTTGGAGACGAGAGTCCCGTCCTGGCCTTGCGCCAGTCAGGTCGCTGCCGGGTCAACAGTACACCAGCTGTGGAGAGCATGTTCACTGACCTGGAGGCTCTGGTGGGCTTCCACCCCCCTCTGCCCCCTCCTCCTCCACCCTATCATCCCCCGACCACCCCGGGTCATAGCCAGCAGCAGTATAAAACGGGCTGGAGACCTCGGGTCCCCACCCAGCCTCCCTCCAGATCTTTCTCCTACCCCTGTAATCATGCACTTCTTCACAGGCAGCCCTCTTCCAAGAAGGGCAGCCCAGTCTACCCACCAGGAGCCAAGCCCCTGCCCCCAGACTGCACTAATGCACAGGGGGGGAGAAATCTTCATCTAGACAAGCAAATGGTGATTAATACCAATATATTATTGTTATTATTAGGGCTGGACGATATGACCTGAAATCAAGATCTCAGTCAATTGAACATTTTACCTCGATTATGATTAATGAATGATTATTTTATTTTTTTTATTTTTTTGCACTCATAGTTCATTAAATGTTTCTACTGTAAATATACTCAACTATTAAAGGTGGATTTTTTTTTTCTAATGAAAGAGTGCATCTTTTATCTTAGTTTTTCCTTCAGTTATTTCAAAATAACAATTTATGGTTATTATATTATATTATTATTATTATTATTATTATATATATTATATCATATTTTTTGCAAACAAAATAAATGAATATTGGCATGTCAGAAGTAGAAGAAAAAAAAAAAGCACAGCGCAGTATACCTACTCCACTAAGTTGCCATGCCAACCTTCTACTGTAAAAATCTCGCAACGCTTGCCCCACCTCCGGGGTCTTTTGATAGACCTTTTTCACATTTCGGGGTTTCTCAGCAGTGGAAGTCATCATAGTTGGGTTAACTTCGAGAGCAGTGAATGGGAGAGTACCACAAAAATATTTTTGCTTTCCCATTTGCTCAAATAGCAAAAGAAAAACTCCACGATACACACGATAGTCCCTCCTTTAGACGCTGCATTAAAAACACCCTCGCATTAGCGTTTTTTGTAATTTGATGCAAAGGTGATACAAGACAAAATTTCGTGTTTATAAATGTACATACATTTTTAAAAATAAATCAAAATATAAAAATTTGAGGATTTACGATGTTGATGACCATTGAAACGCGTCATCGCAGTCTTGTGAAAAGGGTCCATTGGTCCACTGTTTTGGAATTGACATTGATGAGTGGCGCTGTGTGTAAAAGTTTAAATACTTTTAACGCGCCACTCATGTGCGAGACGCTGCAAAAAATGCAAGCCCAGTGGTCATCGCGGTAGTATGTTTTTAAGGGGAAATATTAACAGTATTAAAAGAACGAAATAACCGACATGGGAAAATCACATCAGGTAGAAGTTCTGAATTTTGTTTTCGATTTTATTTCTATTAATCCTCTGGCCCCCCCTATTATTATTTTCTTATTTTTATTACTATCTTTTTAATTTATTTTGTGTAAATGTGTTTTTTATACAAAATGTGTAGATTTGTGTAGGATTTGGTTGTGAACTGCACTGAGAGGCTATTCTAGGATATTTTGTCTAAATAAATTCAAGTGAATTTAGGCATTACAGCATTGGTCTCAAACTCAATTCCTGGAGGGCCGCAGCTCTGCACAGTTTAGCTCCAATCAGCTCCAAATCACACCTGCTTGGAAGTTTCTAGTGATCCTGAAGAGCTTGATTAGCTGGATCAGGTGTGTTTGATTAGGGTTGGAGCTAAACTGTGCAGAGCTGTGGCCCTCCAGGAATTGAGTTTGAGACCAATGCATTACAGCATTATAATATACAGTATGAAAATGGGTTTCCATTTTGAGCTTTGCTAATGTACATCCTCTAATTTATTCTTGCAGAACATGGAGCCTGTTATCAATGAGTTCATGCCAGACATCGCCATGGGTGTTTCGGCAATGAGCCTGAAGGAGCGGCGCCTTCCAGAGGTCTCCATGGAGGTGGAGAGTCACGAAGCCCATCCTCACCTTTCTACAGCTCCTCCCATGTCCCACAGCTACTCCAGTCGTCACCCGCACTCCTCCCGCAAGCGGCACGCAGCCGAACCCAAGCCCGAGGGCCCGCAGCCTGACTTCCCAGATCTCTACGAGTTCCCAGGCCGTCACGTGCCTCCCTACAGCGGGCCGGACCTCTATATCCACAGCCGTCAGGCAGGTGGTGGAGCGCCACCTCCGTCTTACTCCGAGGCTTCAGAATCCCTCCGCCTGGATGTGCTGGAACAGCCTCCACAGAGACTAGACTTGGCAATCGTCTCACAAGTGGGCGTTGCACAAGCCGTGCAGAGGTCATGGCCCATAAACGAGACGGACCTCACCTGTGGGCTTGGCTCCTCCACAGAACAGTATGAGGAATGGCCCACGGGCCGCCGGCCTGCTCCAGAAGGAATGGGGCTGGGCTTAGGGGCGAACATTGGGTCTGGGGACGAGGGAGGCTTGGGTGCCCGAGACCGCAGGTCGCCCAGCAAACCCGAATACCCCTACAGGAAGTCTGCTCTCTGACCTCTGATTAAAAAGAGACTGAGGACTGATTTAAATGCTAAGTGTAAGCTAACAGGTGAGGCACCAGCAGTCCCTGCACTTTGTGTTCTTTTGAGGGCCGACAGTATCTTGAAGTGATGAACGCCCATAAGCTGCGCAAGTGGCTGCTTTTCTGAAGGCTAAAGGGAGATGTCGTGGAAACTGCTCTGGATAGGTTTGAAACCCAGTGAGGAGAGCTTGATTTGGTTGTGTGCACCCTGAAAAGAGGTCGAAAACGCAGAATATTTGAATCTGAGGGATCCTTAAATGTATGTACAGGATATTAATGTACAAGCATCACAGTATATTTCTTTTACTTTTATTTTCCTGAACAGACTATGATGACTGGAGAAATATACGTTCATCTATATGCACAGATTTTGTTTCTTAGGAGTAAATTGAAAAAATATGAAGGCAATAAGTTGCAAACTCATTACTTTGTCTAGTCCTTGACAAACAGCTCCTTCTTCTTTTGAGGGCAGAGTGGCAGTAATAGCTCATGTAATCTGCCGCATACGCCGGCTTTTACATTAGCCTGTGCAATTTAAGAGCCGAGATGGAACATAAAAGGGAAAACAAATGAAATCCCCTGTCTCCTATGAGGCAACTTATCAGGCATAACAATGGCACAGATGCACCATTACATGTGAATGGGGCTTTGTTTTAGCGTGTTTCACAACTCAGATCTGCAGATTCATTCCAGTATATTTAACTTTAAAAACTATCTGTTCTCTCAAACAAAAATTTGGCATCCTCTTTTGCATTCAGATTCTCATTCCAAGGCTGCAGTTGGTAGCATTCCTGAGAGACGGCAAATATGGGTTGATCATTATCAGCCACGTTCTCCAGAACTCTACAGGACGCTCAACCAAACCAACCTCACGCCACATCCTCAGTCCTCTGGTTCAGTAGGACGGCAGCAGTCCATGGGCGGGAGTTCATTAGCTTTTCTGTGCTAGTTCTGTCAGCAGATGACCAACAATTATGATGTCATGAACAGGCTTTGCAAAAAAGAGAATTCTTGGAAGTGTCATGGATTTAGACACAAGTATTTACTTTTGATTCGTTACACAACACTTTAAGAAACAATATCATACATACTGCTGCACACCCTACCTATAGATGAAGTGACTTATTTTAAGCTTGTTTTTTTTAGCATCCGAAATACCTATATTCTTAAATAACTGTGCAATAGTGCAGCTTTTTCATTTTAAATATTCATTTTGCTTTCTTCTCCTTACAATAAGAACCTTTCTCAGATAATACTGACGCAGCAAATATGCAGGCTAGTTCACTCAAAAATGCAAATTGTGTCCTCATTTACTCAACGTCATGTCGTTCTAAACCTGTGGAACACAGAAGAAGATATTTTGAAGAACCGTTTTTGTCCATACAATCAAAGTCTGTGAGGTCCAACAATATCAGCATTTGACCCCCTTTGACTTTCACTGCGGACCAAAAAACCTTTCTTCAAAATATCTTTTGTGTTCTGCAGAAAGAAAATATATCCTACAGATTTGAAACAACAACAGGGTTAGTAAATGATGAAGGAATTTGCATTTTGGGGGAACTATCCCTTTAAGATAATCAACAATAGCCTTTCCCCACAAGCGATGATGGTACTGTATTCTCACATGCTCTCAAATATTATTATATAAGAATCTCATGTTGTATTAAACCGGATGGGACCTCTGTTGAATATCCGAACGATCCTCAGCTGTATCCATCCCACATTCTTCACTTCAAGTGCTTCTTTCTTTGGAGCACAAGAAGCGTTTTATTGGTTGAAAGCACAACGTTGTGAGAAATACTAAGAATGTCATTTCATTTTGTCAGATAAAAGTGCTCCGACAACTTATACGCTGGTAAAAGGCTTGAGTTTCAGTTGGATGGTCGGTCAGATTTTGTTTAATTTTTTTTTTTTTTTTGACTGTTAAGAACCCCCCAGTTAGACCAAAGATGAGTTTGGGAGGATGTTTGTGTTGCTTGGTGAATCTCGGAAGCATTTTATTTTATCTAGCGGGTTTCTTTGCCTCCTAGCAAGTTGAACTGAAACCATTGGGTTGAGATTCATGTTTGTTACTCAAGACTCTTTGGTGACTGTGACCATTGAAGGAACATTTATCATCGATTGATTTTATCGATCTCTCCCCAGGCGCTTTGACTTACAGAGATAGCTTTAAGAGTTGATGTAGGGTTAGTACTGCTGTATCTGTAGTTACAGCCTCAAGACCTTACCTTGGGTAACGCAGTTCTCCATCTTAAATCGCATAAGGTCTTCTGTGCCACAGAGAGACTCTACCTCTGACCAGCTTCTCTCAACATATTTCAGTCAATTCGATTTTCCATCTTTATATTCTTTTCAACTTATTCAGACCTCTTGAGCTTCACCTTGAACATTTATCATTGGGGGACCAGAACCAACAGCAGGAAATCAGATTTTCACCACTTTCTCACATATTTTTGTGAGGTTCTTCTCCTTTTCTTTACACTTGCTGTTTTATTAGAACTTAGTACAGTTAAGACAGTTAAGATATATGTGAGGACAATGCCATCTTGGATGATAATTAACTCAATCTACAGTTATCACAGGTGTTATGTTATTCTTCATCTACCCTTGGTTGTTCTTCAGAATTGTTAGCTGCCTGATGCAGTTGCAGTGCAACGAACAGGTCCTCCTGGACTCCTACTACAGCCCACCTCTGAGTCAAGCCTGAAAGAGTCATGAACCCTGAGTAGGAGAGCTCCAGTTTGCCATCCCGCGAAGCTTCAGAGGGTCAGATCCAAAAATAGATCCAACGTAGACCCTGGCTGGGGTGCAAGTGATCTCCTCAGAGAGTTGAAGTCATCTGAATCGGACTGAGATTGGTAGGAGGCTGTTTGTCTCCTCTGAATGTCAAGGACGTAGCTCTGCGGTTCTCTTTACGTCAGGCTTATCAGATACATGAAGATCTTCAGTCCCTGTTGCAAATGGTTCAGCCTTTCCATTGGCGTTTAACAAACCTGATAATACATCATGAAATTGAGCTTTCAGTATCTGTGGTTCTTTCAAAATGCAATGCATCGCAGCCTACTTAAGCCTACCTTCCCTGACCTCATTCTGCAGCAAAAAGAGGACAAGTGAAGCGATTTACTAACCACATTTATTCAGAATAAAAAGAGATTTTTTTCACGGAGCAGTTGTTTCACTCAAACTTCACGTTACCTTGCAGATCCTCCAGGTTTCATGTCAGCATGACGACGACGAATCAATGCACCTGTCACGCGACTTGTTTTACCACCAGCGCTCACGTTCTTCTTTTGATGTGTCGGAAGCGCTTGTCAAAAGCGCAGTCGTTTAAATTCTCAGTGTTGCGACTTTGTAACTCGGTATTTTTGAGCTGTCGGTCCATCCTTCTGTACCAATGCCATTTTGAATTGGGTCATCTGTCGAGCGAAGACCTCTCAGTATGTTTTTTTTTTGTTGTTTTTTTGTTTTTTTCCTTCTGTTTTTTATTTCCTGTTTTTGTGTAACAGTTGCATGTTAGTTCTGATTTTCCTGTTACCTGTAACTCCAAGCATTGAGTAATTGGCATCAGCACTTCCCTTCGAGGCAGCCAAGAGGAGATCTGAGGTCTGTCATGTCATTCTAGCGAATCGCACTGGCTGCGTAACCATAACCCCAAATCGACAGATGGATATTTAGGCCTACTGCTGCTACTCAGAGGTTTTCCTGCCAGCGGTGAACATTATTTCTTGACGTCAATGCCGATCCCAGCGATCTAGTCCCATATAGACCCAGCCATGCCTTAAACTTAAGGGGGAGGTTAGGAAAACTCCTTAGATCGCCTTTGCCTATGCTATACTCAGGCCATTTTGAACTGCTAAGAAGTCATTTATTTCATGTTACAAAACACCGATCAGATCATTTTGATTGCTGCAAAAGTCAATGCACAGTTTGAAGGTATTATTTTGTATTTGAGATGCACACTGACCTCATAATTAATACATTTCTATCACAAATGCCATTTGTGGTCATTTGGGTTTTGTGGGTTGCTTGCCTGAGAGACTGTTAGGGAATGAATTGGAAATGCATTTGAGCTCCCAGTGAGGAGCTTGAATCATTGTTTAGTCTGTCCTGTAGAACTCAACTGGCACGTAGTTTGACGTTAATTTTTCATTGCTTAAGAATAATGGGTTTGTTTTGGGTGGGAATGAATTTGGCTACTATACTTAAACCAAGGAGTAAAAGCTAGAGCAGATGAAGGTACCCACTGCACTAAATTTTTGATGGCGATATGTGTAAGGTTTGTTGTGGAATAGCGCCCTCTGTTGGCTCTTGATTTATTTTGACTGAAACGTCTGTTTATTCAGTTCTAGATTCACAGCTGAGTCATTTGTCTTAAACATTCATTCCTAATCCTTTTAGTGTATTTGCATGGCATTGCGTTATTTATCTCCAAAGTGCCGCAAGGCTGAACTGAACTGAAGGTTTGTGTTTTGGATGTGTGAGGGGCAAGGGAAGTTGTGTTTGCAGACTTTGTCGAGATCTCCAGGTTCTCTCTTGTGCTATCTCTCTTAAGGAGACGATTTAGTGCCTTCCCTGCCTGAGGCTGGGCTTCCTCCACACCCCTTTTGTCTTATGCAAGCCCTTTCTACAAACCTCTGTTAAACCGTCTCTTTGTAATACTGTAGCCAACGCTTAGTGTGCATAATGTTTAATTTCTTTTTTTTTTTTTTTTCTTCAAAAGATATTTTTCAAGATTTTTGGTACCTTTGATCACAGGCCTCAGAAATATGGTGTTTTGTTGTATGTAAAATGTAAAGTTTTTTTATAAATATATATATAAAACATGCGAATATCTGAGACTTTGTGTGCGTGTGCATATATTTGTGTATATACACGCACACATACACAAAAAAAAAAGCATTCTTTTGTGGAGTCGTGGAAAGTGTCTATTTTTCTATTCTTTTCTTTGGCCGATGTAGTTATGAACTTTACTCTGCAATTAGTTGACTAATGTCTTGGAAATAAATAGTTTTGAATTATAACGATTGTGTGTGTGTGTTTTGTTTGATTTCATTCATTCAAGCTGCCAGATGAGCAGTGAGTAACACCTTGCCATTAGAGGGAAATGGGAAGGGGAAACACAGCAGGTCTCACTAACCACACAATTTGCATAGAAACGCTGTCATGCAGAAATCATGATTCGGTTCCAACTGAAATTTACAATTGAATTTAAAACCAACTGAAACAATGCATATGCAAAATCACAAGCCTGGAGGCTTAAAAGTCATTTTATTAAACTATTTAAGGCATAGATGGATGGAGGAAAGCCTTTATGGATATTGTTTGGGCCTGTTTATGTAAATTACTAGATGCAGGTTTCATGACATGCCTAAACATACCCTTAAATTGGGACTGAAATCATATCCTACTTTTTAAAGAGTTCTTAAATCTAGTAGCCTTGGTCAGTTTTTTTTTGCCCACTGCAATGGTGTGCAAAGCTTCATCAGTTATTAACAGAACTCAAGATTTACAAGAAGTTCCTGAACTAATGAAATATAAACAAACAATTTCTCCCCAACGGAGTGTTCTTGGGACAAACTGAGACACATATCGCAGGGCCCAAATGTATTACCATGTTTATTTCTCAAAGACAGGACATTAAAAAGTAACAGAATCTACAAACAAAACAGGTTAAAACAAGATAAAATGAATAAAGCATTACTAGACAATTCACAACTGTAACTGAAAAAGCGCTTGCGTAGGTTTGTTATCTAAACAGATTTTTCCAATAGGCTATATATCTATTTACCCTGACATACGTGAATGTGAATATTTGCTGTCTCATCAGAACAGAATGAAAACTGACTGCAGTCATGTGATTGTGACTTCCCTAATAGCCTTCTGCAAATACTGGAAGCATTTTAAATTGCTTAAAAGAGAGAGCTCCTGAGGATCGACTGCAATTCCTATTTATACTACATTATAGAAGTGGTTTTCCATAAATTCATTGTTTTTCATCTTTCCACAATGCATCTGAGAGCCAATCGACATGTTGATTTGAAATGGCAGGATTACAAGAAAAGAATTACAGCTACATCTTTGGAGACACAGAACCTGTCATACATCACTATACAAGGTCAAAATCATACAAGAGTTATGAGGGCCTGAATTTGAACTGCATATTTATTTTACAAAACCAGGGGTGGCCTTGAAATGAACAGACTGGAGGGAAAAACCGTGAAGGATTGGATGAAGCTGGTATGCTTGAAGTGGCAGGGTGAAGGGCGGTTTAACTGCAGTAGTACTGGCCTGCATTGGCTCTTCGTCTCTTGCGGCTTTGCTGCTGTTCAAAGAAGTGACGGATGTCCTCAGGTGTCACCACCTAAACAAGGAGAGGAGAGGAGAAGAAAATGAACACTAGACACTACAAGCTTACATTCAACTGAACCACACATTAAAACACGTAAAAACCTACCTTTCCTTCTGCTGCAAATTGCTGCAGGTAGTCCTTCAGTTCTGTCTTCATGTCATTATATTCTGAGGAAAAATTCAATGTCAGCATCACAATTGAGCAGTTACATTTGAAATCTCATGTCAAACAGAAAACTAATTAGTTTTGCTTTCACACAGATAAGGATGTTAGTACCACTTAACTCTACTAACCATGGATAATCTCCAGCTGCTGAACCCGATTTAAGTTGTTTAGGGCCGACATCAAGGGGTCACGACCCTCAGCTCCTCCTGCTTGTTCAGCCTGCATTGTAGACTTGCCCTTGTTCTCATACGCCAGGACAGTGTCCATCTCATCCATAAGGAAAGACACTCCTGCATCTGTATAGAGGACCTAAGCAAAGAAAGCAAAACATGAGACCAGAAACAATGTTGGGTTTTTTTCATGTTTATCGTATTTGAATGATACAGAATCACTCTGTTAAAGGATTAGTTTACTCACCCCCATGCCATCCAAGATGTTCATGTCTGTCTTTCTTCAGTTGAAAAGAAATTAAGTGTTTTTGAGGAAAACATTACAGGATTTTTCTCCATATAGTGGACTTCAAATGGGTTGAAGGTCCAAATTGCAGTTTCAATGCAGCTTCAAATGGGCTCTACACAATCCCATCCAAGGAAAAAGGGTCTAATGAAAAGATCGGTCATTTAAAAAAAAAAAAAAAAAAATTATATACTTTAACCACAAATGCTCTAGCACTACCTGTGCATGCGCGACTTCACGGATTACGCAATCACGTTGGAAAGGTTACGTGTGGTTAGTTCTTCGTCTGTGTACTCCGGTTCAAAAAGGTAGGGTAGGGTGAAAAACTCCATCTCATTGGGTCTCATTCACTAAGCACACGTATGCACAAATTTGTGCGTGAAACCCAGGGATGGGCAGTATTTCAAATACATGTAATTAAAATACATATTTGAAATACAAAATACTATTTTGTATTTAAATACCCTTGAAAAAAAATCAAATGTATTTTGTATTTAAATACATTTAATCTTAGTATTTTTGTATTTTCAAAATACATAAAATACTTTTTGCCAATCAACCTCTTTATTAGACCAGTGGTTTTCAATCCTGTTCCTCGGGACCCACCGCTCTGCACATTTTGCATGTCTCCCTTATCTGACACACATTTGAGTTCATGGAGCTCTTTCCTAATGAGCTGATGATCTGAATCAGGTGTGTAAATTAGGGAGACATGCAAAATGTGCAGTGCTGTGGGTCCCCAGGAAGAAGTTTGAAAACCACTGTATTAGACTGCTGATTTCCTGTATCAACTAGTTCAAACATGCCACTTTTATGCATGTGAGCTGCAGCTGTATGACTCCATCTAGAATTGGGTAATGAAATTTTTTGGATTCTTGCAAGGAAATAAGGAATAATACTGCCTTCATGTGCTATCAAAATTTCCTATTTCAAATTTCAGAAGTCCTGATTATAAGCATGTCGCATTCAAGTGCTTTGCTGTTGGAAAGAACAGGAATCGTAGAGGACGCCAGGTTTCCTGGGAAAATCTTATTAAAGCCAAAATCGTAGATATTTAAGATATTTCATTTTGAATAAAATGTAGCATCCCATTTGTTGACAACTATATCATCATTCACAGTGCTATCTTTACAGTTTAGCTAGATATTCAGTCAAATACATGCTGTTTTGCTGTGTATAAACCATACAAAATGCTTGAAATGTTGAAGTCATGCACATAGTAGTGCAATAACCATTAAAACAAGGTGATCTTGCTTTTGTGGGAAAAAAAGCATACCTGTCCCAGCAGGTAAAAAAGAGCACTAGAAAGGGGAATATAGCATTAGCACTAGTCAGTCTTGTTGGTCAGATTTTGGTTTTATCAACTAGCTAGTCAAATGTGTTCATTAAAGTTTAATCATTACTGCTTGCTATGGCGATATGACAATATATATGTCGGCGATGATATAAAGTGTAAATCGATTGAACTTTTTCTATATCATTTCTATATTATCATGGTATACAAATATATCTGTGGAGCTTTTGGTTGGCAGGAACTATTGATAAAGAATGCGATAAAGAAACATGGATAAATGAGTAATAAGCAGCTTTCTGTGTGTGTGTACCCCAAGACAAAGATAAATAATGCTAATAATAATAATAATTAAAAAAAAACAAAACAAAAAAAAAACAATTTCTAAGGGTATATTCACACTACGCACAGTTGCCTTGTACTAAATCCCAAGCACGATTTTCCTTTCGCTAACAGACAGATATCACAGGATTATTACAGAGACAGCTTAGGATAGTGGTGGAATTTGCAGCTTTACTCACAAAAAACTACATTACCTGTTCATCAATAAGATGAGAACCAGACCCATTATAAACCTAAATGTACTCAAAAATAAATTAATTGAAAAGTGTGATATCCAAGTAGTAATAAAGATTTTTGCTGTCATAATGATAACAATAGCGCATACAAAAATAGTAAATTAACTGTTCCATGTTCCGGCGTGGTTAGAGATCATACTACATGCGTACCGCACCCGAGCCACCTCTTCAAGAGGGCCAGGGCATGGTTAAACGAACCACACTGGACACGGTACAGAGTAGTATGGATATAGTTTGTTTTATTTTTTCAGAAAATGACTGATCGTTTGGCTAGATAAGACCCTTATTCCTTGGCTGGGATCATGTAAGCCCTTTGAAGCTGCACTGAAACTGTAGAAAAATCCTGGAATGTTTTCCTCAAAAACCTTCATTTGTTTTTGAATGAAGAAAGACATGAACATCTTGGATGACATGGGGGTGAGTAAATTATCAGGAAATTTTTATTCTGGAAGTGAACTCATCCTTTAAACAAGGGTAAAAGCAGTATTATTTAGTAAATCTCCTCTGTAAAGTGTGTTTGAGCTGTACCTTGCAGTCGGTGCAGGTGCAGAGTTTTGTGCGCCAGGCAGACGGCCAGAACACGGCGCCCTGCAGAGTCTGGCTCCTCCCTGAGGCCTTCATCTCTCTCAGCCTGCAACCTGAGCACGAACCCTCCTCTGAGGAGCCTTCAGCTTCTTCCTGGTGTTTCCGCTTACAGGTGGATGTCCCGTTGACCTGCACCTGACGGCAGAGAGAAGGTCACCAAATCTTGATCACTGATTCCTCTCTTCCTGTGTAGATTGTTAAAATCATTTCTCATTCATACAGCTGAGTTGGTATTCTTGCTAGCAGCAACAAAACAATGTGGTGCAAATTCAGTTTAACTCGATTCCTTAAAATTACGGCTTAATTGAGACAGATGACGCATATGAGACGAACCAATTCCCCAATGCAAAGTCTTTCAGACATGCATCATCTAACAGAACTACTGCCACCTTGTGGTGAGACTTCAAAACAAAGACAAATCTCTCTCTGAAACAGCTTAGTGCATTTAGTGTCTTAAAACACTTATCCAAGTAGGAAATTTAAGTTTGGCTGTCCACAATAAAATGGACTGAACAGGAATGAACAGAATTAAAAATGTCATGTCATGTTTCATCCTCCTATTTAGAGACAAGAAAACAGACACATTAAAGCAAACAGTAATACCTTCTCATCGACAGGGCTCTTCGGGCTCTCATTTTTAATTTTCTTCTCCTCTTCACCATTTTCTGCCTCCACCTTCACATCCTCCTCTCCTTTGCATGGACTTACTTTTGTTATGGGTGGCACTGATGCAAACAAGACAGAATAAATCTTCGCAAATGTATAAATGTTGTAAACACTGTAAATGTACTGTCACTTTTGATCAGTTTAATGGGTCCTGACTTATACATTAATTTCTCTCTATTTTTAAAGAACCTTGCACTCATTTTCATACTAAATTATCTGTAAATGCAACATGGAAGCAGAAACATATACACACATATACATTATATATATATATATATATATATATATATATATCCACTCTACCTGTAATATGTGCAGCATAGTTCCAAAGGAAAGGTGTTTTATTCATGCATGACTCGCAGATCATCTCTTGCAGCTCCACATAGTCTGGCACTACACAGCCTAAATGCTGAGAGAAACACAGAGATGTTCTCAAACATTTCAACCTGAATGCATTATGCTCCTCATCTACACACACAAAGAACACTAAACCATGTTCATGTCCTGCCTGACTGCAATCTGATTAGATACTAACCCGACCATGGAACCAGTCCTCACACACGATACACTGGATCATCTCATCTGGAACCTGAAGAGAGAACTTGGTTCATATATGCATGTAATCTACTGTATGTAATATAATAAAAGCACTCTAAACATCCAAACACAATACAAATCTGAATAGGGATACATAATTAAAGTTTATTTGCAATACAACATACAATAACAGAATAACAGAACATTATAGAATGCATCTCAAACTAAACCGCACATTACCTCGTCCTCTGGATCTGGGTAGGGTCTGTCACATGTGCAATACAAGCCAAAAAAATTATGGCTGTATTTGTTCCCTGAATTCACTTTCTCTTTATCCTGTTTAACAGAAATCCATCAGATTAGAAAAATCTAATTAAAATGGAAAGACACAAATTCAAACTAACAGCCAAGCATATCTCACCGCAAACAGCTTGCACTCCATTTCCCCAAACTTGTCGTTTCCACAATCACATCGAAAATTCCTGTATTATCAATAAGGTTTTGAGTGCAGCTTACTCGTAACATATCACAATGCCTCAGCAAGCACAATTTAAAGTAGGATCTGTGTGTAATTCAATCCAAACCATCTAAAAACACTGAAGCCTATAGTTTTATTGCCTCCGGATCTCCATGTGGAAATTTCTTCACATTAAAATTATTTTTATGTGACGGTTCTCACTCAGGTATTCACTCTCATTGCCTATGATGCAGCAAGTTCAATACATAAAGTAAAAACAGCTTAATAATCCCTCTGTCATACTGTCAGAAATGTATTAATACAAATTAGGTAAAATACTTTGCATAATACACATGGAACCCCTTCAGCAAACCATCAAACAATAAATGTCAGATCCAATCAGGCTCTGCTTAAATGGGTTAGAGCAGCAGCAAATGTACCTTCTAACATAGTATCATGGCTTCAGTGGTTATTTTAGATGGACTGTGGAAATATTCACCTCTTGGTATATAGCTCAAAAAGTTCATGGCCTTCATGGCACTTGTAGGAGCATGCCAGACAGATACCTGCTGGCTCTCCTCCCTTTGGTGTGCAGGTGTTGCAGGCATACAGAGCCTGACGCTTCACATACCCCTGTCAGGACAACAAAAAATAAATAAAAAAAATAAATCACTTTGTTTTCAGAACATATAATTATTTTCATTTGAGAATATTAATGTAAATACAGAGCATTTGCTGACAACTACTGTTTAAGGCATCTTGCTATTATTTGTTATTGTAATAAGGTTTATTTTCAACAAACAGACGCAGCATCGACGCATTATTAATAATGTTTTGTGCTAAACCCAAATCAAAACAATCCTACAAACATTTTGCAAGAATTATGTTGAACACCAAGATGAAATAGGCTGTGTCAAGGTATGATCCGCTTGCTAAAAACGGATTATATTTAAAGTCTGCGTTTTCATAAAGACGCCAAACCTCTGGATATGAGCATTTCTCTGAATCACTCCCTCCAAGAACAGCGGAGGCTTCGTTCTCCAGTTCTTCATCCTCCTCTAAGACGTCCACCAGAGATACAGTAGCCTCCTCCGCTCCATCATTTGCCGCCATCCTTGAAGAGATGAGCGCAAAACTGTTTCTAGTTCCTGTTCCAGGGCACGAAACGAGACACGAGCTAACTGAACTATCAACGAGATCACGCTTTACTGGAGACAGTGGGTCATCTGTAATAGAACTAAAAGAAAGATGTAGGAAAGTGTTATGCAATTTGACATTACTAGAACAAATTCTCGGGATTAACTGTGACAATAACAAAACCAATGCTGCTTCCGGTTTATGCAAATGAAAGATGTTTTGGCGGGAGAGTTGCGAGAGTTGTAAATAGAATTTTTTTATTTCAGGGCTCTTTTTTCTGACTAATGTGTATTCATACATCACACCCACATTAACTCAATGATTACGGATAAACAGAAAAAATAGGAATTTTCGCAAAACTAATTTGATAGGTCAGAGTTCAAAGGGTAGATCAGTGTTGCCATGTCCACTCTTTTTACTGCATATAAATAGTGTGTCACTTACGATTTTTTTTTGTTTGATATATATTTAAAACTTCTTCAGTTATCACATTTTTACATGGTTATTACATTTTGTTCATTGTTAATATTGTTAATTTGCTGCCTGTTGCAGTTATTTAATGAGCAGTGAAATATTTTGAAATATTTGAAATATTTTAGCTATTTTTGTAAAATGATATAATTACTGATAATAATATTTTGAGGGATGTTGTAGTTTAGCCTGTAATGTAATCTATTCCATTCTATTTTATAAATAAATTTTTTAGATACTCCATTTTTTTCTCCCATTTCATTTAGGCAGTCAATTTTGCGTGGTTGTTTTCTGAGATCTGGCAACCGATTTACAGTGTGTATCTGCAATATGGCAGCGTGCGAACTGAAGGGAGAGCTGAAGTACCGAGATGGACAGACAAGCCAGTTTACGGTACAAGCAGATGGCAATTTGAAATCAATGATAACTGGCATCAAGAAATTAAACGCTGATATATCTGAAGTTTTGACGGCTCTTGTTGAACAAGAAAGGGGCTCAGCGGAAAACAACACAGCAGATGTAGATGGTAAGCTGCTAAAATTAAGACTGGGTTGTTTATTGAAAACCAAGAGACTTAAAATTAAATTAAATTAAATTAAACAATAAATAAATATACATACAGTAAAGTCTTCGAAGGTGGCTAAAAGTCTCCCTTCATATGACAGCGAGCTCCTTAACTTTACTGATATACTGCCTTCTGTCGTCCCAACTTTTATTTATTTACTTACTTTAGAATACTTATTACTTCAATATTCTTATTACAATTAAGTCAACGTCATTATATTTTGTCTTAATTATTATCTCATTTTGTAACTTCTTTCTATTTGTGAAACCCATGTCTATAGATGAAGATGAAGAGGACAGTGACGAAGAGGATAATACCACAGAAATGGCCACCAAAAAGTCAAACTCAGGGCCTCCAAACAAGCGGAGAAAAACCTTGCGGTCATGATCTTCAGAACTGACATTGTTTTGTTATGGCCTTTATTACATAAATATGTGTTGTTACATCAGTACCCCCTCCTCAGAAAAACCTCAGCCACAATTTCCAGACTATGTTGAGATTTTGCCTTAATTTGTTCCCATTTTTATGTATTTCTAAGTTATTTTTCATAACTTCATGTTCCTCTAAAAGGCTAAAGTATAACCGTGTGAAAGGAAAATTGTTTTATCAATACATTTTTCCTCTTGTGGTTATCAGTACTGTGGTTTCTTCAGCTAACAGGTGATAATAAACCACTGTGCAATAAACTGGATTCAAACTGTCCAATAAAATGTCTGAGTTTCTAATTGAGAAATCAATGTAACAGTTACAAAAGAACACAGACTGCACATTACATTTCTTTATTGATTTTTGTCAGAGTTGTTTCAAACCACAGTGTATTAAGATTGCAATGGAAAGTTATTAACAAATACCCATCAAACATTATCATTATAAATTCACAGTCAAGCCCTTTTAGACAAAAGTGATTTGCCTTTTTTGAACATTTCAACAAATGAATAAAAGACACTGTTGACAAAAAGACATGATTTTAAAAATCAAAACACTTGGGTCCAATGTTTTGTGTCAGACTCATTACAACCTACCACACCCAACAAGTCTAAATAACCTTTGCATTTCTTATGCGAGATAAGATTACTCACACTGTAAAATGATGCCGATATCCCTCAACAATAAGACATGAGATTGAGTTCACAACTATTCCACACAGACATGAATATGAACAATTTGTTTTCTGAAACACAGATGTCTTTTCTCTGAGAACACTTGATTATCACTATGATACATGAAAAATTGTATTTGTCAAATAAACACAAAGAAGATTTGGAGAGAATACTCCTGCCATGTCTAGAGCTGACAAGAAATCATATTTGAACAAAATACTGATAATGTGTATTTTTAATACAAATCTTTCCTTATTACAACTCCTTTCTTTGTTCCTGCCTTGAGTGCATTTTATATTCAAAACAAATAAAAAGTTAGACACTGTTATAAACAAATGGAAAATACATATGTGGCACCGCCGTTGGCGGTTTTCTTATTTTCCACTAATAAAATGTCCACTGGAGTTGAGAACAAATGCCTGGAGCGTTAAAACTAGAAATCCATTGGCCTCATAGTACGGAAACAATTACAGCTGTCCACACTGACAAATCTTTATTCATCATGATTTATAGTAAATCTACCCACCATTAGAAGTGTAATTCAAGCAGTACACAGTTCAACACGCAGCCCCATCAACATTCTCCACATCTTGGACAATGGCTTAATTGCCTCCATTTAGGCTACTTAGATTTCATTTATCAAATTTAATTTCAATTATAAAAGTTTTTTTTTTT
>JAFVLL020044229.1:0-45312 GCA_021397915.2 Tor tambroides | reverse complement strand
GTTTCATTTGAAATCCATTGTGGTGGTGTATAGAGCCAAAAATGTTAGAATTGTGTCGATGTCCCAATATTTATGGACCTGACTGTATATATGGTACTTTATGGAAGCTTTATTTCCAAGATGATGCATGGTAAGCTTTGAATAACAAAATAACATAGAGCAATATAACAGAGGCTTGTATTTTATTATGTATTTTATTATTTTGGATCAGTTACCTGTGTCGGCAAGTGCGCAGCAGCCACACCCACCTTAAAGATTCAAATATCTCGTTTATCCTGCCCAAAAAGACCATAAACGTTGCAGATAGCATCTGAAGTAAAAATACATTATTGTACACATAACGTAAAAACTGCTGTCGGCTGTCAGTCAATGGTGTTCTCTGCCGGTAGGGAATAGTAAGATGGCGGCTCGAACACTTCTGGTGGCTTCACCTCCTGTCAGCAGTTTAAAACGCAATGAGCAATCCAGTCATTATATATAGATCAGTGGGTAAACCTAAAAAAAAAAAAATCATATGACTGCTGAAAGTGTAATTTAATATATTTCTGGTATGAATTACCCATAAACATACAGTATTTTTATACAATAGGCGTATTTAATATATTTTAATTGAATATAATGAAGAACACATAATCTTATAGATCCAAATTTTCACTGTTCATTTTTAGAAAAGTGGTTTTAAATTTAAAATACTTTGAAACAGGTACGTGACCAAAAAAGCCACAAAAAAGCAAAAGAATAAATAAATAAACCAAGTTACTCCATTAAACAAGTCACCACATTAAATTGTAATGGAAGACATATAGCAGTACACCAGTGTCTTTTTTATTTGCTTTCTTTTGATTTGGTAATTGTTCTGACAGCATTACTTAGTTTAAATATGTTTATTCAGTTAAGAAACAAATGTTAAAACAAAAATCAGACAGTAAATAGGAATAATTAACTAGCAATAAGTATCGACTTAAAATTAACTTTGTAATTGTATATATTTTGGATACTTTGACTGTTAAATGTCTTTGAATTGCAATTTGGTAAATTCTTTTTGGTCGGTTGAATGAAAATCCTATGGGAGGGGACTAGAGCCCTATGAATTCCGCAATGTGAAAAATGGGGACAGAGTCACGGAATTCAATCATATTCATAACTTACTGTATAACGCGGAATGTCACGGAATTTTGCCAAATTTTGGATGGATACATCAAAAGTAGGTCAACTATACTTAAATCAGAACATGATATGGACTAATGTCTGTGAATATTAAGCTGCAAAAATACCATTTAAATATGAATCCTGCATGTCCATGTGCGGTTTCGTTTACTACACACATACCGAAAAGTGAGTGACGCTTGTGGTGTTTTCAGCCTCTACCGACTTAATATATGAGTACATGAACACATGAACATAATCTCCAGAACTGCTCGGAGAGTCACTACATGGGCATTTTACCATTTCTTTTGAGTAAATCTATCATCATATCATATAGCTACAAAAAGAAACCTAAAGGTCTTCACAGCAACCCGTCAAAATAAACGTTCGGTTTAAATTGAAGAAACCATGAAAGAAATATTACTACTACTACTACTAATAAAAGTATTATTAAAACATTATTTTTAAAGGAATATTTACCAGAAAAAAATATTTACCAGAATTTATTTGGCAGAAAAACAAAACATATTTCATAGGGTCTTAAAAATGTAAGCTAATTTTTGTTAAACTTTTAATAAATTGCTGTTTAATATTGTAAGTTTCATGATTTCAATTTAGGCATGCTTTTTGATGACTTACATTTAATTTAAATGATTAAAACAGAGTCAAGAAAAATTTAAATGAAAAAACAAAAACAAAACATGGAATCCAGAAAAATGAAAATGGAAAAAATGAAATTTGGAAAAAAATAAAATGGAATTTGGGAAAAAATAAAACTGATTTCATAAGGCACTATATGGGACCAGTTAAATTCAAATTCACACTCTGAACTGAATGGGAGCTGATTTTTAATTCTGAATGTTTTAATTCTCAATGCTTTACCCTGGTTCTGTACAGATATATATTTGCACATTCTCACACTGAATCCCTAAGTGTTTGTAGTTCAGTTTCTGTTTTCATCCCTCTTGATCAATCATTTCTGGAATCATGCGATTGCAATGACCCAAATGCTTTGATAAAAGGACCACAGTGTACCAAAGACAGAGTCTCACCCTTTCTTATCATTGAACCACCCTCTAAATTCAAAATCACAGATCACAGGATCTGAGAGCGAGTGTTTAATTCCTCTCTTAATGGGTTTGATGGATCTTGTATGATAGTTATCTTACATCCCCGAGTGAGAGATCAGACTTACATTCATGTAAATTTATGTGCCTTAACATGCCAGTGATAAACTGAGCTCAAGGTTTTCTGCATGAGTGCAGCTCTGCTGTAGTCATTTACATCTCTAATGGACTGTAGTAGAATGATGTTTAAATGGACCACAGCACTAATTACTAACTGTGCTTACACTGCAGTCCATTAACAGAAGAGGACGAGACAATCATGTCCAGATCTGTGTGTGTGAACCTGCCTTAAGGGCCCAAATACTCTTTGGGGTCACTGAATGCAGTTGATGTGTTTATTTTTATTGCGTGTGAGGGGTTGCTAGGATAACTTATCTTTGTTTGAACACCTTCACTCTTCACTGTTTTCATTTCTTTTGTTTTTAAGCCCAGATGATCTCATCTGTTAGGCAAGTTTTCTTTCTTTCTGCAGTGCTTTGTGAGAGATAATGCACTATGTAACAGTATTCAAGATGAGGCAGGCTAACAGTCTCTCTGGGAAACCTCTTGTACACCAGGGACAAAAGGGAGAGAAAGATGTACAAATCTAATGTCTCATCAACCCTCGATGCACAAGTCAGCCTCTATCAACAGCATTTGTTGATTGCCATAGAGAATAATTTTGACTAATTAAAAAAAAGTCAACAAAATCACATAAAAAGAAATAAATTTACAATGCAAGTAAATAAGACCAGTTCCAGGGGGTAAATGGACAAGTATGAAGCTTGTATTTTTGTACTATATAAAAAGCACACATATGAATTATTCAGCATAAGCCTGTGTATTATTAGCTGTAAAGCTGAAATTAGTATTTAAGTTGTCATGACAACAGTTTTAATTAAGTTAAGATTAGATAAAACACAAATAAGATCAGCATATGATTCATACGAGTCTCATGATAACATGTACACTATCAGTCAATTGTTTGCGGTCAGTAAGATTTTTTATTTTTTTTAATCAATACTTTTATTCAGTAAGGATGCATCAAATTGATCAAAAGTAATGAGTAATGGCTGCTGAAAATTCAGCTTTGTATCACAGGAATAAATTACTTTTTAAAATATAATTAAATACAAAATAGTTATTTTAAATTGTAGTAATATTTTATAATATTGTTTATACTGTATTTTTGATCAAATAAATGCTGCCTTGGTGAGCATAAGAGAATTATTTCAAAAGCATAAATAAATCTTGCCAACTACAAACTTTTGAATAGTAGAATATTTATGAGATGTTTTATTTATTATTTTTTAAAACACCTGTGTTCTTGTATGTTTAAAGCTTGTCTACATGTACTTCCACTAAGTGCTTTACTGTAACAAAGGTTTTTGCTTGCTTTTAAAAAACAAGGAGAATGTCAAATTGAGCTGTTGAGTTAATAAAAGATAAATACATTTACAATTCTACATCAATAAATTCTACAATTCTGTCTCACTTTTGCTGGCACATATCATCTGATAGCTTTTCAGTGTCCTTTTGGGGAAAATTTTTAAATTAATTTATTTTTTTTAATTTTACTCTGTCACCCTCAGGTAGGGAGGAATTAATAGAGCGAGTGCTGCTGTCCTCCATGCTGAACCCAGGTGAGCAGTGGCAGTCCTTCCGGCATCACGGCCGCACATTCACTTTGGAATACCGCCTGCGATTCCGCTGCGATACCAATTACTACGGCCCACTCTGCAACAAACTCTGCCGAGCACGAGATGACTTTTTTGGCCATTTCGACTGTGATCTTGCTGGTATTAAGGTGTGTAAGGAGGGCTGGACTGGAGCAGAGTGCAGACAGGGTGAGTGGCTCCAGCACATTTTTTGGTCCCACTTTATATTAGGTGGCCTTAACTACTATGTACTTACATTTAAATTAATCATGTAGTACAATGCACTTATTGTGTACATGCATGTTTTTACATTGTACTTATATTTTTTAAAAATACCTATATGTAGTTACATCTGTAATTAATTTCTGTAATTACATTCATAATTACACTGTTGACCCATCCCTTACACCTTAACCCACCCTTAAACCTACCCATACCACCAAACCTGTCCCTAACCTTACCCGTATCCCACCTCCATAGCAACAGAAGTGTTTTGCAATACAATATGACCACAGTAAGAACATTGTACTTATTTTTGATGTAAGTACATAGTAGTTAAGGACACCTAATATAAAGTGTAGCACAAAACACAACGGAAACAAGCCACAGCACAACAAAATTAGCACAACACTATGGAAACAAGTCGCAACACAACGAAATTAGCACAACACAATGGAAACAAGTCGCAACACAACAGAAACAAGCCACAACACAACGAAATTAGCACAACACTACGGAAACAAGTCGCAACACAACGAAATTAGCACAACACAACGGAAACAAGTCGCAACACAACAGAAACAAGCCACAACACAACGAAATTAACACAACACAACGGAAAAAAGTCGCAACACAACGAAATTAGCACAACACAACAGAAACAAGTCGCAACACAACAGCAACAAGCCGCAACACAACGAAATTAGCACAACAGAATATAAACAAGTCGCAACACAATGGAAAAAAACAACAGCACAACAAAATCTTCACAACACAATGGAAAAAAAGTCAAAACACAACAGAAACAAGCCACAACACAACGAAATTAGCACAACACTATGGAAACAAGCCACAACACAACAAAATTAGCACAACACTACGGAAACAAGCCGCAACACAACGAAATTAGCACAACACAATGGAAACAAGTCGCAACACAACAGAAACAAGCCACAACACAACGAAATTAGCACAACACTACGGAAACAAGTCGCAACACAACACAACAGAAACAAGCCGCAACACAACGAAATTAGCACAACACTACGGAAACAAGTCGCAACACAATGAAATTAGCACAACACAACGGAAACAAGTCGCAACACAACATAAACAAGCCGCAACACAACGAAATTAGCACAACACTACGGAAACAAGTCGCAACACAACAGAAACAAGCCGCAACACAACGAAATTAGCACAACACTACGGAAACAAGTCGCAACACAACGAAATTAGCACAACACAACGGAAACAAGTCGCAACACAACAGAAACAAGCCGCAACACAACGAAATTAGCACAACACTACGGAAACAAGTCGCAACACAATGAAATTAGCACAACACAACGGAAACAAGTCACAACACAACAGAAACAAGCCACAAAACAATGAAATTAATACAACACAATGGAAACAAGCCACAACACAACAAAATTAGCACAACACAATGGAAATAAGTAGCAACACAAAGGAAACAATTCGCAACACAACAAAATTAACACAAAACAGTGGAAACAAGCTGCAACACAATGAAATTAGCACAACACAATGGAAACAAGCCGCAATACAATGAAATTAGCACAACACAGCTAAATTAGTCCTATGCGTTGTGTTGTGCACTACTGGGCTACCATACAATTCACACACAAACATAACTTATTATTGTTTAAGCTCCATCCACCTTGGTTGCGCATTCAGACAAGCTTTACATGAATGTCATTTGAAGTTGTTTAACCAGTGTGATATTGAGTAAAACAAGATCATGAAGTGAAATTATTCATTATTCTATTATATTCTGTTCTATTCTGTTATATTACAAATCTAGGTTAATTTCAAATTATTACAAATTCAATTATACAAATTCATTATTATTTTATATTACACTATAATGCAAATGTACAGTAGGTGTTCTTCGTCTCGCAGTTTTCAAAGCAAAAATCTGTCCTTATATGACAGATAGACTACAGGATTATTTATTCACATGCTTTTCCAACATTCCATTGAGGCCAAATCCGTTTTCCAGCAAAGAATGACTTAAGGGAGAGAGAAATGTCTCCCCTGAGATGATCAAGGAAGAGACCATATTACTACCATATCTTAAGTCAAAACATTCAGCTAACAGTATGTTCACAATAGTTAGTAAGAGGAGCATCACATCATGACCTGTTGCATTTGGTAATGGATTATGTGTCCATTTTTATTTTTTATTTATTTTTGTATTTGTCTAAGTCAGTTATGCGTGTTATGAAAATGTTCCTCTGCACTTGTAAGATGTCTTTAGTGAATAATTTTGATCATCATATCACTAATCTGAGTCAACTATCTTTATTCATGGATGGTTATCCTTGTAGCGGTGTGTAAGCAGGGATGTCACATGGAACATGGCTCCTGCGATCTGCCCGGAGAATGCAAGTGAGTCTGTCCAGGTTTTAGAAATATCACACCTTCCCTACAAGCTCCACTGAGTGCTGATGCATGCCATATTCAGCACCTACTTGCTTTTGTTGGTGTCTTTTTCTCACTTCCTGTCTGCTGTATCCTTTCTCTCTCTGTAGATGTCATTACGGCTGGAAGGGTGATCTGTGTGATGAGTGCGAGACATTTCCTGGGTGTGATCACGGCACTTGCACTGAACCCTGGAAGTGTGTGTGTGACACAAATTGGGGCGGCCTGCTCTGTGACAAAGGTGAGATGACACCTGCAACACAAGGAAATGTGCTGGCGGGTGTGTGTGCAAAAATGACTGTTCTTATTATTAGGGCCATCAATCAGTTTTATTATTTACTTGTGATCAGTCTCATCATTTAATTTTCTAATAATCTAATTAATTGCTTTTTAAGGGAAAAAAAAATATGTGGATGACACTTAGTTGTCCTTAGCTGTAGCTGTAATATATGTGCATATTTTAAGACAGCAGACAGAGGCAGATTTCTGCATTTGTCTCACGCCCTGTTCACACTGGAAGAGACGATGCTTCACACTGCGTTCACTTAACACAGACCAACAGCTGTAAGCTTGATGACAGCAGTGTATTTTTAAAAGAAACACGTTGGTATAGAAAATTGACTGATGTAGTTACTGTTAAAATGTTTGTACAACTGCGACTGATTACCAACAAAAGATTATTTACATTAGTAGATCAAGGGCCAGATTTACTAATTAGTGTTAGAGCACAATTCTATAAAAGTGCCGATGGGAGGGGAAGATTTTGCGTGTGATTTACTGACAATGTGCACATTAAAGAACACAGATGCAGCCAGATCATTTCCATAATGACCAGCGCAAATTAGCGTCTACTTTAAGACATGCTTTTTTTGGGCATTAAATAATGGCGCAAATACCAGTAATTTGATGAGTGCAAACGTTAGTAAATCGCTTTGCATGATTCATTTTAATACTGTCCTTCCATAAATTTTGCATCTGAAAGGGAAACTCCTACAAATGCATATTCAATAAGGTCAGGCGCAAAAATAACTGTGTCCACGCCTTTTCAGCGCTAATTCTTCCTACCTGGTCTCGTGACGAAAACATACCTGTGGGAACTTTTTCACAAGATCCAAAATATGTATCAATAAGTACATATCACTGCAGTTTCCAAAAGAAATGAACACTAGAGGCGGTAAAACAGTGAGCACTTGTTTTCGTACACAGCTCCAGACGCAGACGGTAGCTCAGCCGGCATGGAATTGAACTTAGGATGCAGAATCCTTGGGTACGAATCCTGTCAAAAACATTACTCACGATGAAAGAGCTGAAAAAAAAACAAGCTAAAACGACATGCTTGTAATTGTGTTTTTACGTCACGATTTTTAATGTTTTTAAAGAAATCTCTTATGCTCTCCAAGGCTGCATTTATTTGATCAAAAATACAATAAAAACAGTAATATTGTGAAATATTATTATGATTCGAAATAATATGTTAGCACAATATGTTTTCTATTTTAGCACATTTTAGATTGTAAATTATTCCTGTGATGGCAAATCAGAATTTTCAGCATCCATTACTCAGATATATTTTCAAGAAAGATTTCTTATTATGATCAGTGTTGGACACAGTTGTGCTGCTTAATATTTTTGTGGAAACTGTGATATACCGTGATTCTTTGATGAATAGAAAGAACAGTATTTATTTGAAATATAAATCTTTTGTATCATTCTAAATGTCTTTACTGTCACTTTTGATGCATCCTTGCTGAATAAAAATATACATTTCTTTCAAAAAAAATAAATAAAATAATGTATTTGAGACAGGCGGCTGGAGTAAAAAAAAAAAATGTCTGGAGTAGCTCTGCAGCTCATCAGAAATACTACCTGACAGATGTCAATAAAATAGGAAAACACTATTTTATCTGAAATGCTGTCTGCCTGTCAATCATTTTGTGCGGGATTGCTGACAACATCTGTCATGTCTTTGCAGAGCAGGGTTTTGGAGAGAAGTTGAAAATTAAAAGTGATTATGTCATATTAAATAAACACATTGCTAGCATTAATAAAATTAACAGCAGTCAACATATTTTATCACACATGCCCCAAAAATTCAGAGTCATTAGATTCATTGATTCCAAGACATGCCAACTGCTTATTGTATAGGCAACGTTTGTGTAAATAGATCCAGATCAGCTGATATGGACCCACGCGTGGGGTTTCGTCAGGGCTTTGTAGAGGTGTAAGCCGATAGTCTTGGGTAAACAGAACGTGAGCCGTAAGGTAGAGGCTAAAACAGGCTCTTGCCATTTAGCGGTTATGTGAATGGTACTGTCACACCCTCACGCACACATAAATATATACACACACACAAAGGACTAAACCTATGCAGACAGATGAATCGAGGTCATAAACTATAGATACTAGCTTGATCTCAATGGCTTTCACAAACACACACACATTCCCTCTAAACTCAGATCTCAGGAGCCAGTCTGCAGGCTGCATCATTTTCCATCATAGCACTGGTTCTAATTTGTGTGTCTATTTGTATGTTGTGGTTATAATTCTTCCAGTTAAGCATGCTTGTGTGTTGTGGGTAAATCTTCAGGAAACAATCCATTTGAGTTTAACTCATCCCTTCAAGCATGACCTTGTAGGAATTCTTGGTTAGATTTTGTATGATTTATGAAGTAAACTACATTTAAACAAAGTCTGAGACGTCAAACACAATTTGTGTCTAGACCAAACTGGCATTTTGTGTAACCTCATGAGTCTGAGCTTGAAATTATTGTTTAGAAAATCCTTTTCCTACAAGCAACAGTTCCCAGTGGTGAATGTAAATTTTAGAGAGCTCTTATACACATATGGATGGAAAGAGGGGTGAGAGTGCAGGTCACATGTGTTATTGTTACAGATGTTGGTATATTGTATTGCTGGAAGTGGTGGCATGTGGATCAGGATTGGATGCAATCTGTTTTCACATAGTTAACAGTACTTTTTGAGTCCGTTTTAAATTTAATAATGAGTTTTCTTACAAATCATTTAATAATGATTTGTATGTGTTTGTGCATATAGGTGTTTTTATATAATTTGAGTAAGAAAACAGTCCTTTGAATCATATGTCTTTAATTTGGCCAAAGTTTGTTGGCGGGCTGTTTTTTGCTGCAAGGAAAAATTAAATGATGATAAATTTGCATTGGTTTTGTCCTTACCACAAGTTTTTTTGTTTTTTTTTATTTCTTAAGTCAACATGAAACAACCCAGTGTATTACCATAATGTGACATTTGGTGAAACAGGATATTTAACAACAAAAAAATGTGTGACGAGACTTGATTTTATCCGTCAGGAATTGATTGGATCATGGAAAATGGACGTTTGATACTAAGGGCCAGATTTACTAACAGCTTGCATCAGCACAAACCGTCTTTTGGCATTAAAATACAGTATCTCACAAAAGTGAGTACACCCCTCACATTTCAGCAACCGTTTTAGTATATCTTCTCAAGGGACAATACTATAGTAATGAAACTTGTATATATTTTAGAGTAGTCAATGTGCAACTTGTATAGCAGTGAAGATTTACTGTCCTCTGAAAATAACTCAACATACGGCCATTATTGTCAAAAAAGTTGGCAACAAAATGAGTACACCCTAAGTGATAACAGCTATACTTCGTTTAACCATGCAAAGCCACATGTCCTATTCATCATGTTCACGTTTTTGTCTGCTTGACAGGATCATACAAATTTGTGTATCTTGTATTAGAGCAGTTAAAATTTGGTGCTTTGAGTGCAATTCTCTCATAATGACCACTGGATGTTCAACATGGCACCTCATGGCAAAGAACTCTCTGAGAATTTGAGAATTGGAATTGTTGCTCTACACAAAGATGGCCTAGGCTATAAGAAGTTCGGTAACATCCTGAAACTGAGTTACAGTACAGTGGCCAGGGTCATACAGAGGTTTTACAAGACGGGTTCCACTCGGAACAGGCCTCGCAAGGGTCGATCAAAGAAGTTAGGTCCTCATGCTGTGCATCAGGTGCAGAAGCTGGCTTCAAAAAACAGACGCATGAGTGCTGCCAGCATTGTTTTAGAGGTTGCAGAAGCGGAAGGTCAGCTTGTCAGTGCTCAGACCATACGCCGCACACTGCAACAAGTCAGTTTGCATGGCCGTCGTCCCAGAGTGAAGCCCCTTCTGAAGCTGGCTCACAAAAAAGCCTGCAAACAGTTTGCTGAAGACAACCTGTCCAAGAGCATGAATTACTAGAACCATGTCCTGTGGTCTGATGAGAATAAGATAAACTTGTTAGGCTCAGATGGTGTCCAGCATGTGTGGTGATGTCCTGGTGAGGAGTACCAAGAAAACTGTGTCTTGTAATACAGTCAAGCATGTTGGTGGTATCATCACGATCTGGGGCTGCATGAGTGCTGCTGGTACTGGGGAGCTGTGGTTCATTGAGGGAAACATGGATTCCAATATGTCCTGTGACATTCCGAAGCAGAAGTTGATGCCCTCCCTTCAGAAACTGTGCCGAACGGCAGTTTTCCGACATGATAATGACCCCAAGCATACCACCAAGATGACAAATGCCTTGCTGATGAAGCTGAAGGTGAAGGTGATGGAGTGGCCAAGTATGTCTCCAGACCTGAACCCTATTGAGCACCTGTGGGGCATACTCAAGTGGAAGGTGGAGAAGCACCATGTGTCTAACATCCAGCAGCTCCATAATGTCATTGTGGAGGAGTGGAAGAGGATGCCAGCAACAACCTGTGCAGCTCTGGTGAACTCCATGCCCAGGAGGATTAAGGCAGTGCAGATATCAGTGGTGCTCCTACAAAATATTGACATTTTGGACACAGTTTTGACATGTTCACTTAGGGTGTACTCATTTTTGTTGCCAGTTATTTGGACAATAATGGTTATATGTTGAGTTATTTTTAGAGGACAGTAAATTTGTACTTCTATACAAGCTGCACATTGACTACTCTAATATATATCCCAGTTTAATTTGTGCAGTATTGTCCCTTGAGAAGATATACTAAAATTGTTGCTGAAATGTGAGGGGTGTACTCACTTTTGTGAGATACTGTAGTACTGTCAGGATTTACTAAAGACGTGCAGTGAAGAATTAGCGCTGAAAAGGTGTGGACAGTTATTTTTGCGCCTGACCTTATTGAATATACATTTGTAAGAGTTTCCCTTTCAGACACAACATTTATGGGAGGAGAGTATTAAAATGAATCATGCAATGCATTTTACTGACGTTTGGGTCGTGGAATTACTGGTATTTGCGGCATTATTTAACGACAAAAAAAGCATGTCTTAAAGCAGGTGGTAATTTGTGCTCTTGGTAGTTTGCGCTGGTCATTATGGAAATGATCTGGCTGCGTCTGTGTTCTTTAATGAGTGCATTGTCAGTAAATCACACGCACAATTTTCCCCTCCCATCGATGTTTTTATGGAATTGCGCTCTAACGCTAATTTGCCCTGTTTAGAAAATCTGGCCCAAAATTTTACAGTCACTACTACAAACCCACTGTATTGGCTGAAAGTAAAGTGGCTCTGCTGGTAAAGCACAATAATAAGTGTGTCCCATTGACTAATTTTTGCTCTTTGTATCACAAAGCAACACTAATCTACACTACTAGCTTATCTACATATGCAGCAGCCACTGAGCATAAGGATTCTCTCACATTTAGTGAAACATCAGTTACATCATTTCAACATGGCGAAATACATTGAAGGGGGCACCCTGTCCCAGACATAATATATTAAAGTGCCCCTATTATGGGTTATGAAAGGTTCATATTTTGGTTTTGGGAGTCCCCAACAACAGGTTGACATGCATGCAAGGTCAAAAAATACTTTCATTTTCTTATATGCATTTATTTTTTACCTTATATGCTCAACGACTCTCCCAAACGATTCGTTTAACGATTCATTTTCCCAAACTCCTCCTTTGCGTGACGCTAATCTGCGGTGATTGGACGATTTCATTTAAAGCAGTGTTTGTGAGCTTTTAACGCTCCAAAAGCGGCACCTAGTGGCAAAGAATGAATTCGCATTTTCATTCAGACCAATGCGAAAATCAAGTTTCATTTTGACCTCAACATGAAACGGCTTGGGATTTGTTTTAAAAACGACTCGTTTCAATGATTCAGAGTCGACTCTTTCTTTTGAGAGACAATAACTTATACACAGTGCACTTTCAGATTTAAAACTTTACAGGATGTTTTCATTCACTTAGAGCTGTGTTACACACTGCATGAAAGGTAATTTTCAAAAATCCATAATAGGGGCACTTTAAAATCCTTTCTATTGAAAACTATACAGTACAGTCCTTATCTCATGTGAATGTGCACCATCCAGTCAGACGACTCTTTACAACGGCACAATTTATGTTTTAATGCATAAAACTTTTTAAATTAGCACCAACACAATTGAATGCACTCTTCAGAAAGGTTAATTCTGATTTAGTGTTGACTTAAATTGATTTAGCTTTTTTGAAACACATCAATTTCAATATAATAAACTGTCAGATTTTCCTAACCGCAAAAACATCTCCTCCTCTCTCGCATACAGATCTGAATTATTGTGGTAACCATCAGCCATGCAAGAACGGAGGTACATGTACCAACACTGAACCCAACGAGTACCTGTGTGTGTGCCAGGAGGGTTTCCGCGGCCGCAATTGTGACATCGGTGAGATGACTCTATAAAACACAACCATAAAGTCTGTCAACCCTGACAGCCTATTACAAGCACACCTTAAAGATGTGCTGTGTGAGAGTAAAATCTGCAGAATATTGTAGTCAAAGCTCACTCCTAGATGAAGCAAGGCATGTTATCAGCTCTTATTTTTTGCTGTGCCACCCTGCATGAGACTGACCAATTATCTCCTCGGTAATGATAATTTTAGTCTGTGTTAAGATCTCTGACGTAGCTCTGTGAGATGTTGATAAGAGATAAATTTACAGCAAGACTGCTCTGGAGTTTGAAGCCTCAAACCAAGAATCACTGTAAGATGACAAATACAGATAACAACAGCTTAGAATACGCACTCTTGTGTTCATGTTAATGGTGAAGTGAGTCATTTCTGCTCCAAACAGAATAGAGCTCTACAGTAAGCATTTTTGATACAGGTGGTGATAGCACAGGATATAAGACACAGATGTGATGCAGATTATAAGTATGTATCACTTCCTCTCGTTCCCTTAACAGTAGAGCACGCCTGTCTCTCCTCTCCATGTGAGAATGGTGGAACATGTGTTGAAGACCCAACAGGCTTCAGCTGCGTGTGTGCGCTGGGCTGGACGGGACCCTCCTGTGCCTCCGGTAGTTAAATATAAATGCACACACACACACACCTGTACAGACTGCAATCAGCACCAATCAAAGGCAGCTGCTATTTCCTGTACTGCTGCAGCCAATTTTAGTCAGATCTACACCAAAATAATTCTCCTTAACTGTAGCACAAACAATCAGCAATCACACACATGTACATCTTGGATTCATGGATGATAATGTGTCTCAGAGATCAGGTTATAGGAGATCTTCGGGTTTGAGGACATTGGTTGACTGTTTTAAAACCAGTGCAGTGTTTTTACATGTTCTTGTCAATTTAGGCCTGGGAAACATACTTCTATTTTCACACTAAATCAATCAGGACAGGCACTAATGCCCCCTAAAAATGTGCCTGTTTTTAAATCGATGGAACCATATATTTTTTAAACTTGCTAGTCTAGTGGTATAGTTTTTGTTTAGCATCGCAACTTTTTAAATTTTTTAAAACAACAACCAAGCAACTTAATTATCCAAGACAGATTCGAAGCAGCAAAAACGGGAAGACGGATAGATAGATAGATAGATAGATAGATAGATAGATAGATAGATAGATAGATAGATAGATAGATAGATGAACAGACAGGAGTATAGATAGATAGATAGATAGATAGAAAAATGGATGGACAGATAGATAGATAGATAGATAGATAGATAGATAGATAGATAGATAGATGGATAGATGGATGGATGGATGGATGGATGGATGGATGGACGGACAGGAGGATAGATAGACAGATAGATAGATAGATAGATAGACAGACAGACAGACAGGAGGATGGTGGATACAGTAGATGGACAGATGGATGGAGAGATACGTAGACTTAACAGCAGTGAAATCTCATGATGAGACAGAGAACATGTTCTTTTCATCTGCAGCAGTGTTGCAGTGTGACTCCAATCCTTGTGGGCGTGGGGCCACGTGTCAAGAGACGCCGCAGGGTTTCCAGTGTCTGTGTCCTCCGTTCTGGACCGGCAGAACCTGCCAGCTCGGTAATTAGCTTCACTTGTCCTGAGCCGTTCATACATGTCCACACATGCCTAACTTGGCCTTACGCTCGTACCCATCCACAACCTCACCTGACGAAACCTGCCTCTACCTGCCTAAACTTGTCATAGTCTGTTTTTACCTGTCTGTAATGTGAACACCTGTTCTTTCTTGTTTATGCTCGGGTTCCTCACCTCATTCTCAGGGTACATGGACAAGAAAGGAATTAAATCTAAGAAACCATGTAAAAATAGTACAGAAACCACAAGACCATCACCATGTTTGCCATTTGAAACAACCAAATCATAACAACTGCATGCAGAGATGGGAAACCCAGCTTTCTGGGGAAAGTAAACACATCTTGTGTTTATAAATTCCATATCAGCACAAGCCACATTGAGATTATTCAGCAGCATCAGTTCTCCACCGACCATTATCCGTTAAACCACATCAGACAATTTCATGCTACAGTGTGCAGTGGATTTAATTGTTGAATGAAGAGGACCTGTGGTCGGATCCGTCGCTGATTTGTTGACTGCTGGGAGAGTCTCTCTCACACTCCATTGCCCCGAGGCCCAAATCAGCTGTGGCTCTCTGGAATGTATCAGTCTCTCTGAACTGTTGACGCTCTGTGAAATGCAGTCATGTGTCACAGTGACACCTCAGAAAACAGCCCTTAGCGTCAGCACAAAGAGATCTGTCTTTGAGGGTGAGATGTGTGTTTTAACAGAGTCCAACAGAAATGGCAACTGTGGGTATAGAAGTAAAATTTTATTAGGGACAATTTAACCCAGAACCTAAGAGTCAGATTGTTCTAATTACTAAATAATATACACTCAAGCTCAAAAGTTTGGGGTCTGTAATATTTTTTTTAAAGAAAGGTATATTTGTATTCTGTAAGAATGCATTAAATTGATCAGAAGATTTCTATTTAACATAAAGGCTGTTCTTTTGAACTTTTTATTCATCAAAGAATACTGAAAAAAATCTATCAGTTTTCACAAAAATGGTTCCACAACTGTTTTCATTATTGATAATAATAAATGTTTCTCGAGCAGCAAGTCAGTATATCAGAATGATTTCTAAAGTATCATGTGACAGTGAAGACTGGAATAATAATTCACCTTTGCCATCACAGGAGTAAATTACATTTTAAAATCTATTAAAACTGAAAACAATATATTACTGTTTTATTGTATTTTTGATCAAATAAATGCAGCCTTGGTAAGCATAAGAGACTTCTTTTAAAACATTTAAAATCTTAACAAACCCAAACCTTACAACAGTAGTGTATATTATTATTATTACTAAAATTTGATTGGATGAGCCATGTTGATAGCTGTGACTGCACATTAACTGAATTTTTTGTTAATTTGGCAAGCAAATGATTTTTGATTTTATTTTAGCCACACGTTTGGCTAATTAACTATTATTTGTGTTTATTAATTATAATTATCATGCGATTATTTATTGAACTCTACTTCATTTTGTACCAAACATAATCTTTTAACCATGGTAAAGTCACTCTTAGCTACCTATTATTATTATTTCTTTCCTTTTAAATAATATTTGAAACCTCATTATATGCATATTTAATTCTTTGAGGAAATAAAAATGGTTATTTTGCATCCAATATTTTATTTTCACCTAATTACCACTGGAAGAAATTGTTGCCCAAACTGAATTTAAATGATGTTACAGCATCTTGATCTAGTCTTGACTAATATTTGACGTCAAATTGATACGTTTTTAGTAGATAACTACTAAAAATTCAGCTTTGCTATCACATGAATGAATCAAATTTTAAAATATATTAAAATAGAACATTTTAAAATGTAATAATATTTCAAATATTTACTGTTTTTACTGTATTTTTGATCAAATGAATGCAGCCTTGTTGAGCATAAGAGACTTCTTTCAAAAACATTACCAAATCTTAATGACCCCAAACCTTTCAACTGTAATGTTGATAGCTGTGACTGCACATTAATTGAAATTTTTGTTAATTTGGCTATTATAATTATCATGCAATTATTTATTGAACTCTACTTCACTTTGTACCAAACAGCATCCTTTAACCATGATAGTCACTTTCAGCTACCTATTATTATTTCTTTCTTTTTAAATAGTATGTGAAACCTCATTTTATGCATATTTAATTCTGTGAGGAAATAAAAATAGTTATTTTGCATCCAATCTTACATCAAATGTCTAAAATAACTATTGTCAGTCCAGAAAAGATGTTAAAATTTGTGGTTGATATTACTTTCACTTCATTAGTTATACTGTAAATTGGAGGTCATGTTGAGTGCATGGCAGCGTGGGATAGATGTACCCTGCTCATTATGTTCTGTTGTATACTGCACGTTTTGCCAAATAGAAGGTCATCTGGGTATTGCATTTCATGAAATTTGCATACTATGCCAATTATACTTATTATGTACCGCAGATATAGAAGTATGTTGGTGTGCTAAATATAGCCTCACTTCATCACTGTGGTTCTTTCCTCTTCCTTAGACACTAACGAATGTGAGACTGGCGTGTGTGTCAATGCCCGTTCCTGCCGGAATCTGATTGGAGGATATTTGTGTGACTGCCTTCCCGGTTGGTCGGGACCAAACTGTGACATTCGTGAGTATTATATGTGTTTTTACCAAGGAAAAAAAAACAAAAACATGATTTAGCTTTAAATCAAACATGAGGGTTTCAGTGCTGGTGGGAAATGACTTCAGGGTGTGAGTTTGTTCCAACCGCGGTCATTGTAGATTCATAGTTTATTGATGAATGTAGTTAGCTAGTCTCTTTCTTCAGTGAAACTTGTGGGTTTCCACTCGGTTGGCTATTGATTTTTTTTTTTTAAATATCATCTATTCAACAGGGAACAGTAGCTGCCAGGGCTTGTGTCTGAATGGAGGACACTGTAAGGTAAGAAGTGATTCACCTCGATAAGCTTACTTGCACCTTCAGGATGTGAAGTTTCTTTGACATTTAAGCAGTTCTTCAGTACAGCTAACCTGTGTATGCCATGTGCAGGACTCTCAGTGTGTGTGTTTCCCGGGTTTCTCTGGTAAACTGTGCCAGACAGCAGTAAACGCCTGTGACAGCAACCCTTGTGTAAATGGAGGGCAGTGTGTGGAGCGTCAGGGTGGCAGAGGCATGTTCTGCAGCTGCCCGCTGGGATACACTGGCACCTACTGTGAGGTGAGAGCTTGCTGCTTTTTCCTCACCACGGTATATGCAGTTCTTTCAGCTCAAAATGCTTAACATTCGCGTGAACTGGAAGCTGCGACTGACTCCAGTAATGTGGGGAATTTCAGAGTGAAATGGAATATGGAACGAGAATGCTTGATTTTAGCGCACATCCTCGAAATCTCTAGTTTGCCGATTGGAGGTTGGATGGGAGTGGTTAAGGATGTTCTGTTCAAAGGAACGTCTTTGCAGGAGGGAAGCAAATTTTCAGATTTTGACTAAAGATTATGAAGATTTTTTGTTCATCACAAAACTAATAATGTGTGCTAAGTAAATAGGGTCAGTTTCATTTCATGCTATATAGGGATAGTCCACCTAAAACAGATAATTCTGCCATCGTTTCCTCATCCTGTAGTTTTGAAGACTGAGATTCATTGTAATTGTTGGTGCCTATAGCTTTGTAGGCAGTGCGCCAACGTATAGCCAAAGGCGTAGGTTTGCTTTTGACATTATTGGGGACATGAGAGCAACTAAACTCTTTATTTATAGCTTACAGTAGCCAACATAATATTCATAATTTCGTAATTCTTAAACATGGGTTTTTTATGTTTGTAGGCTATATTTTACAGATAATAACAGAATTTTGATTTTGTGAACCAACAACATTACAGCAGCATCAGAGCGCTGGGTGTCTTAACCGCACATCACTTTATTTTAATAATAATCTAATTGCACCCAGGATGATTCTGAAAGAAAACTCTACTGTTGCTGTAGAAACAAAATTTTCATGCGCTACAGAGCGCTACTCACATAGTTTAGCATAAAATCACATTGTATTTTTCCCAAATTATTGTTAATGTATATAATGACTTCATCCTAGGCTGGAAGATTGTGTGTTGTGCATCTTTCAGAAAACGTTTGTCTTTCTGTCCGTATACTTTATATAGAGAGGTAATGATAGCCATAGTTCACACTTTCTTTTTTCACACTTGCTCTTTTTTGTCAAACACCATATTTCAAACTCATTGACGCAACTTTGTTAATTCCTGAAGTGAACTTTTATTTTGACACTTTTGGACTGCTGTCTTGATCTGGATGCTATAGGCTACCTGTGAGTTGTTCTGCGCTTCTCGTCTAGTGTGCGACTACCTTACGCTTACTCCACCCATGTATTAAATGTGCATCCTTGAAAGCGTGCAGTTTTCTAACGTATTTATTTTAACTTCTTAGGTAATATCAATGGTATGACATATTTCAGATGCGTCCGAAATTACAAGAACATATATTTAATTATTTGACCAAAATTATTGCTAGGGACAGTTAGTAGTTGCTAGATATAGGTACATGTCCCTAGCATCCCCCTCCCCCCCCAATTCTACACCCCTCCCCATTGCGCTTTGGGTGTCCCGAGTTCGAGTCCCTGCTCACGGACCTTCTTTCCCCTCCCCCTCCCCCTCCCCCCTCACACTTCGCTTCTTGTCTAAATACTGTCCTGTCGCAATAAAGGCAAAAATGCCAAACATAAATCTTAAAAAGAGAGAGAGAGATTCATTGTAATTGCTTGGAAAAGAGCAATTAAATTTTGTATGTAAAATTCTCTTTTTGTGCCTGCAGAAAAAAGTCATACAGGTTTAGAACAACAAACTACTGATTTAACCCACAGATTTGCTGTCTTATATGACTTTTATGGTACTGTTGACTGGAATACTCTAAAAATAAAAATCTGAATAGATTTTCAAACACTAGGCATCACTTCGTGACTTTCAAAATGGTTACAGATAAAAACTGGGCATCATACACTACCAAACTTTCAAGTTGTTCTGAATACAACAAATCCATGCAGAAACAAGTGTCTTATTTCTAGGAGATGTGTGACAAATGAAAAGAAAATGTGTTCTAAAATTGGCTCAAAATATCAAATATATTCTGACTTGATGGAATCTAAAAACAAATCTGCCTGTGCCCATCATACACAGCACATTTTTTTGAGAATTCTGTCAACTCCAACTGCCTATAATCTGCAGACTGGCTCTGACTTTCTGCAACTACTGTAGCATCAGCCAATCTAGACTGCAAATCTGGGCAAAAGTCATGTAGTGTATTCCAGCCTTTACATTGTTTAAAAGTTAATCATTTAAAATTTAACCGACAGCGATGACAGCACTGTATATTTGCATGCTCAAGTGTGATTTTTCTTCTTTCTTGCATATATTTGCATACTGAATGTTAATGGGTATTACAGTTCTTGCATCTATGTAGTCATCTATAGCTACACCTTAAACTTGACCATTACAAATGCTAAAATAGCATGGAAATGCAAATCTAATTAGTAAAGTTGTGACTTGTGTATACTTTCTGAATTTATCAGTATTAAGACTCATGTCAGTTTATTGTGTCAGTTCTTTAATACCCAGTAAAATTAAATACAATTCTTATATTTTAGGTGGAACTGGATCTTTGTAATCCCAACCCTTGCCCCAAGGGGGTGCCATGCCATAGCACAGGAGGCGGTTACAAGTGCACTTGTCCTGAGGGTTACTTTGGAAATGAGTGCCTGAGCCTGAAGGATCCATGTCATGAACCGCACTGCCAAGGTTAGGAGCAAAATTTTGAAACATGGTGGCACATAAAAAGGTGAATAGAACTTCTTTAGCAAGCAAAACGGTGGTGGAATGATCTTTCTCTGCCTCTCTTTCTATTCAGGTGCAGTGTCAGACCCAGGTGGAGGTGGGTTCAGTGTTTATATGGTGTTGGTGGGTGTATTTGCCCTGCTTGTGGCAGGCAGCTGCTCTGTGTGTGCACTACTGCTGTCCCGCCTGCACCGCCGCCACCGGACCAAAGCGCAGCTACGTACTTCAGCGCCTGAGGACAACGCCATTAACAACCAGCGGCAGTTCTGCACTCTCATCCGTAACCTCGACCACAGCGTGGCCCTGCTGCCTCCTGCGCAAACAGTACCCACCTCAGTGCCTACTGTGCCCATGCCAGTGCTCTGCAGTGAAGAGATTGAACTTACACTTCCTCCCTCACCTGCGCCCTCTCCAGCTCTAAAACCAGCCCACGGGCCGAAGCTGGACATTTGCAACCGTGAACGGGAAAAACTAAACCGTTTCCACTATGCAGAGAACCAGGAACTGGAGGTGTGACCGCACTTTGACTGCTGAGAAGCAACCTGAATTCTTGGTTCGGAGGGTCTGTTGTGGTTGAAGTATCTTAATCAACCTCTGCTGGTGAACCTTGACCTCTGAGCTCTGCGTTATAGAGATCTGAGAGGGATGAAACTGGGAAAGAGAATTTTGGCACAGCCATGGGCTAAAGAAACTGTACTGACAGACAGGGTCCAAAATTTGAACACACTTGCCAATGGTGGGTAAACTGAGAAAATCAAACAGCCATAATTTTTTTTTTTTTTTTTTTATCAGTCACGATTATTTCTTTTCATAGAATTCCATTTTTTATAGAATGTTTTTAGAAATTTGTTTTCCCATTTTGATTGTTTAATTTTTTTCATGAGATGAAACTGCAATGTTACAAAAATATGAGGAATATAAAAAAAAATTACTGGTATTTGCGCCATTATTTAACGCCCAAAAAAAGCACGTCTTAAACCAGGCGGTAATTTGTGCTGCTCTTAGTAGATTGCTCTGGTCATTATGGAAATGATCTGGCTGCGTCTGTGTTCTTTAATGTGCGCATTGTCAGTAAATCATGCAGAATTTTCCCTTCCCATCGGCGCTTTTATGGAATTGTGCTCTAACCCTAATTTGCCGTTTAGTAAATCTGGCCCCAAGTTGTTTGAGGAGATGCGAATTGCGACTTCTTTAGTAGACAGATTTGCTCATTTACATCAGTGAGGATGAGATTATCATTTGTATAATTTAATGTAAAAAATAAATTTTAACGTCCACTTTATTCCATTTTACGCACATTTTGCACTTGGCGAGTGTTAATTTTGGACCTTGTCTGATCTTTTGAAAAATGTGTTTGAAGGCCAGCAATTCAACTTCTTTGAATCCTGGATATTTAAGTGTATTTTATTGTGTTTACACTTGTGCCCTATATATTTGTACACATTTGTTTGATTGTAAGTGTGCGTGTGCTTGTGAGCGTGTAAGTCTATATGTATGACTGTTTGTGGACGGTTTGCCATAAATTTCCACAAAGCCATGCACATTATTGAAACTCCCTGACTTTTTGATACTTATGTAAAAACATTATATTAGTGTCTGTGATTGACATTTGAAGGAATTATGGAGAAAGATAGCAGCGCCAACTGAAAAAGTGCCAGGTGACATCTTTAAAAATCTCATTAATTATTGCCTGTCATGTTGGAGATGTACAAGATGTATGATTTTTATAATACTTGGATGTATATAGCGCCATTGTACATATTTTGTACATACCAATTTTTGCCATTTTTGTATGCTGACTCCTTGCAAAATATCGCCATTTTAATTTCCTGGTTTCACTCTTTCCACTCAGACGGTATTTGCCGCAAGATCGAATTGTAATTAAAGTGCATTTATCAACCAAAGCATGTGTTTCTGTGCGTGTATGCATTAATGGTATTGTACAGCATTTGGTATATCAGGGTGTGTGTGTGTTTGGCAATCTTGTTCTGTATTACTGATGCTTCCTTGTTGTCTAATTGCCATTTGGGAAGTTGTGTGAAGTCAATAAAAGAAAATCTGGTCTCAGAGCGTCCTGCTATTAACAGCAGTTTACTGTATGTGTCAGTGAGTCAGTGTTCACGTTCATGTTTGCTACCTCCAATATTACAGCATGTAAATTATTTTATTTTGTGGGCAGATTTTTTGTTGTTGTTGTAGTGTGCTGCTTAGCATTAGTTAAGTCTGATTTAACAAAATCATTTTGTTTGGATGGATAAATTCAATGAACTGTTTACGGATTCATCACTCAAAAAAAAAAAAAAGTAGTGAGAATTTGTATTAAATTTAAAATACTTTAAACATCTTGATACTGTATAGTTATACAATACTATCACTTGTATACTTTAAACCACTGATTCATTTTCATCTCTTTTCAATTGTACTTGGTTTTAACAAAACCATGTTAACTGTAACATAGTCTAACATTTTGTGAAACGGTTTAAAAAATAAAAATAAAAATCACTACATATTCACGCACTTATTTTTTTTTGCGAATTGGTCCGAAATAGCGATTCACTAACCTCACTACTCTCTTGGGTGAGAAGGATACAGACATAAAGTGTGTATTGATGTGCATTATATTAGCATATAAGGAAAGTGAGTCAGAGGTCAGCAGAGAGAGTGCCAGACTCGTGGGTATGACAAATGTGAACTTTGACCTTTTACAGACAGGGAATGGGCGGATATAACTCTTGCCTTCCTGCTCCCACCCGTCCGTGAGGAAATGTAGGAAGTTCAGTCCTCTTAAAACACATAAATGAGCACAGTGTCATCCACACACCGACAGTGATGAAGCTAGGACCCCTCCCTCCACACCTGCTGTGTCTCAGGATACCCAGCCCTCCCCTCATTGACTGCATTGTACTCAAGACCAGCAGGTCAGCATCTGAATGAGTCTTTTTCCTGTCTTAGCTGTCAACTGTCTTTAACAGGGTGAGGTCACATTGACATGGGGTGTTCGGATAGGTGCCCTTAAAGAGACAATGATGTGGCACAAGCTTCATCTGAGTGACAGGATAGTATCCAGAATTTGAAATAAATGCAGGTGAAAATCAACCATGTCTGGTAACACACATGAAAACACTAGCCAGTTTAGTGGGTTATGATTCATAAATTATGTCTTCCAACATCAATATAAAGATGGTCACACTGGATGAGAAATGCTACATCTTTAAAATGCTTTTCTGGTAACACTTTAGTATAGGGACCAATTCTCACTATTAACTACTTGTTTATTGGCATTCCTATTATTAACATTTTGGCTGTTTATTAGTACTTATAAAGCACATAATCTGCATGACCATATTCTACATCCCTAAACCTACCCAATACCTAAACTTAACAACTACCTTACTAACTATTAATAAAGAGCAAATTAGGAGTTTATTGAGGCCAAGTCATAGTTAATTGTTAGCTAATAGCGAGAAATGCACCTTAAAATAAAGTGCGACCGTTTTTTCTATGTAACAACACACCCCACTACAACAATTGCCTTTGAAGAGGAGTACAGAATGATTCATCCGGTGCGCAATACCTGTGGACTGAGACTGGAGTGCTAAGAGACAAGCCCACATCTTAAACAGGTTGGCCTTTTTTTAATGGAGGAGAGGCTTCAGTATGCCGAGTTCAGTAAGGAAACAGCTGATCGGCTAATCTTCAATGTGTTTGCCATTAAACATTCATTTTGGAATAAGCCATATCTGAAAATTATAATAAAATAAATGCTGTTTTATAAGAGAAGTCACAGAGAATTGTATCCGCAAACAATGATTTATTGTAAAACTGAAAGCCATTCAATGATTTAGAATCAGATTTAATAAAAATATTGAAATCTAAGATGTGATCTGAACGACCAGTTTAATTTAGTAGCCAAATAGGCTGGTAAGTGAAAAAGTTCATTTCAAACCTGGAAAGTATCACGTAAAGTGAACAACAGAAATGTATTCAGGAAGATTTTATGATCGTAGAAATATTTATCTGGGAACGTTTTCTAACTTTCTAACCACTAATCCTTTTGGGAAGGTTACTACTTACTACTACTATGTTTTTTGTAGGTCAACCCAGAATTTAGCATCAAAACCCAGTAGGATTTTCCAGTCGCATTTGGATTACTGCAGAAAAAAGCTTTGTGACCAGTAAAAGTTCATGATTATTACATTTTGTTCATGATAATCTTTACAAATGAACACATTTTAAAGCATAAATATAATCGCCAGAAGTAAAAAGCTAAACATAGTCTATAGACAAACAACACCATGGTCATGTGGTTTTAAAGTCACCTTTACTATGCTCTTAAAGCATTTTCTCTGCAAGCTTGAGTTTTGCAAGAGCATGACTACAAACACAGTGAAATAGCGAGACCTCTATGTCGATGTTTAATGTACTTGATTAAACTTTGTAGTCTTATTTAGCCAAGTTCGCTTCTTAGACTTTTCTAAAGAAATAAATCAGTCACAAGGGGGTATTACTGATGTATTTTATGTCACAGAACAATATGTATAAAATATCCTAAGCTTGTGTTATTTCAGGCATTTAAGCAAAAACACATGCTAACTTGTTTTCTGTGTTTTGGACTACAAAAACAAGTTGTTTTTTTAAACCTTGGTTTTAAATCTTTTATTTATGTGATGGTTCGTCACTAGAGGGTGTTGATGCTCTGGCGAAGTCATGAATTAATATTATGATTTTCTAATTAATATATGATTTTAACTGATCTTGGGTCAGTTTTTATGAAATGTAATAAATATGCATGTATAATGACAAAGGAAAGTGATAATTAATTGTTTCTAACTGGCCTAAAAAGTCAAACCCTTCATAATAATACAAGCACTACAAATCAGTAAAAGTACACAAATCATACAGGCACCACATATTTCATGGTATTTAAAATTACATTTAGTAGATTACATTTTCATAAAAACATTTATAATAGTTTTGTAAAAAGACAAAAGGTGTCTTATGCACGTTTGGGCTGTGTTCACATTTTGTCCAGCCAGCATGCAGTGTTAAGCGCTTCGCAACCAGTTTGTTCAACTGATTCAGATTTTCAAAGAGCTTTGTTTCTTCGTTTGCTAATTCTTTTGTCCCACAATCTGACACTTTCTGAGTAATATAGCATATTCGATTCATAATAAGGCAGGATGTAGCTTTATCTCGTGTTGGTGGCTGACTGAATCGTGAAACGTTATTTGAGCCAAATAAGAGGGCTGGGTGATGTCAGCAAAAAAGGAAAGTGTCCTCAGAGCCAGAGCACATTTTTTGTCTACTGGTGAATAATTGACAATAAGACCAGGAAAAAGCATTAAAAACATTAAGAGTGACAAAAATGTAGCATTATTTAAAACTGGCAAGTACAATTGATGCATATATGCAGACCTAACACACTATATGAACACTTTGTGAAATGGATTTATAAGACATATTTATCTTCTATTTAACAAGCATCTGATGTGTGAGCGTTTGTGCTGTAGTTACTGTCTGTGAGGCATACGATGTGAAGGCATCTGTATTTCACAGCTCCACAGTGACATTTAGTGGATGTCTGAGATATTTCAACCTTGATAGATTATAATACATTTCCTTCTCATTCCCACAAGATAAAAGCATCTCTGTCAGGGTGTGAAACTTTGATATATTTTGAAATATCACTCACACTTGCCACAGAACAACACTGCATTACAAATACCAGTAGAGGTATGATGTAAAAAGATTTCATTATGAAATCTGTTATTCGAGGAGAACTGTTCTCAAGGTACAAAGCCTTCTCAGACACTGAATGACCTACATTAGGAAAGACGAAAGCCGTAAGGGTTTTGCTTATTGTATTGTGTAGCTTCAGGAGCCTTTGAACTCTACAGAACTGGCAAAACAAGTTGAAATCTTAAACTATAATACTAAAAGCTTAAGGGTTGATGTAGTTCACAATTTTGTGTCTGTTTTATCTGAAATATTTCAGGCTATGAATATATCACAATTTAATAACACACAATAACAGTACAAAGAATAACAACAGACATGGCAAGGATTTTGTTTTTTTATCATGTAAAAAATAGTCTAAATGACTCCATACTGCGGCATGCAGGGATGCAACCAGTTTAACCAGCATTGTTTCATAATGCAGATCTGAGATCTTTAGTTGCACTTCTATAAACAGGACCCATCTGGATATGAATCAATTTGTAACCTAACCTTAGTTTGAGCTCACTGTCAGACAAAGGTGTTTGTATAAGCTCAAGTGTTGGAGAGAGAAGTTACAGTGGTCTGCAGCGCTGCCGAGCTCAGAAGGTGAGACGAGATGTTAGGCTGTTGTGGTCGCACTGTAAAAGAAACAAACTTTATTTATTTCCATCTTAAAATCCAATCAATTTAATTATTATGGTTACGACCTGCATTTTAAACTGCGGTTTAACAGACAACTGGGTCATTCCGTGTCAAATCAACCAAATTTCAAAAACTCCCCCAGCTCAAATTTTTGATTTTGCTGACACTTTTTCTGAAGAAAGATAGACATGTATAGTGATGAAAGCCAAAATATTAAATGTCATGGATTAATATTTATTGAATAATCCACTATTTTGTAGAGGGGGTCAAAACGGCTATTTTCACCCGAGATTCAGAGCCAAATTACAAGGGGGAAAAAATGACTTCAGAAAGATGGCAGCATAATTCTGTTATTTTTACACAGAGATTGGTAGATCTGTTAGTAAAATCTGTTGACTTCAGCAATCTTTGTTTCATTATGTGCCAATGGTGACCATTCAAAAATGGGTAAACATCACTTTTCATCAAGTTTTTTCTCCAAAGTTTGCATGTCTGTAAATCAATTAATATTAAAGACATCTTAAATCCCTTTTAGATATTGGGTCTTAACAAACTTTCCTTTAGGTATCTTAATTTTTAAGGCCCTATATGGTTTGGTTCCAGAGATATCAGAATTTCAATATGGCTCCAGGAGTAAATTGTGAAAATGTACATATTCAGTGGACAAAAAACCAAATGTGGGTCACTTTTCTTTTCTTTTAAAGAGGAATGTCTGAAGAACAAATAATGTTGAAATGAAATGTATTTTTTTTCCTTCTGTCAAAACAACTGCATTGAGCATACCTGTCTACCATAAATAAAGTGCCATAAATATTATTTTTCCAAAGTTTGTGTGCCTATAACTCAAGAAGTATTAAAGATACTGTAATATGATTTTAGATTCTAGTTCTTAATAAACTTTTCTTTTGGAATCTTCATTTACAAGGCCCCACATTGTTCAGTCCCAGAGATATGGGGATCTCAATGAGGCTCCATTTTCAGATTGCTGAATATTATATAATATTCCCCATTTTTGAATGGTCACCATTGGCACATAATGAGACAATGACTTGGAGAGCTGCTTATAGCTGAATTGAATAGCTTGTTTCATATGATGAACTTTGCAACAATGACACAGTTACTGAAAGTAATTGAAACAACACTGAACTAATTGATCTGAATAAAGACACTATTGTCTTCTGTAGAGCGGCTTTACAACTGGAAATGAATTAGTTTCATAATTGATGAGTTTTACAACATTAACACTGTTATTTTTCTGTTTATTAATGTAAAGTTGCTTTAAAACAATCTGTACTGTATCAAGCGCTACATAATTAAATGTGACTTTAGAAACAGCAATAATTAATTATGCAAAAATGTTTTGCTGTGGTTTGTGGTAACGGTCTGACCTGTGCTGCTGTGTTCTGTTGTAAGGTTCTGACTGGTCAGGCTCTCCTCACAGCTTTGCACTCTCTGAAAGGACTCAAAGTTCACAGATGCATCATCTTCCGAAAGTCCATGTGCCACCTGTCCATCACCAGGCCGACAAACTTCAAAGCGCACCCACTGGTAACTTAAGTAGGGAGGCAAAAAGATATTTAATTGACATTTTGCACAGTGGCCCCTCCTATGTCATTAATAAATTGTTATGATCTAAATTGTTGTGGACATTGTTATGATCTAAAACAAAGGTTTTCAAACCCTGGGTCACAACTAAGACTCAAGACTCTGGGAACATGGAGGTGGGAACCAGCAAGCGTAACTTTAATAACAAAAGGCTTCTTTTGGCAGCAATTTTTGAATTTGTGAACAGACTGCACACAGGATCTGAGTCTGTTCATCTCACAAATCAATCATTTTGCCTCAGAAGACTTAGAATATTAATCATTTTTGAATAAATTGTGACTGTAGTTGTATATACCTTTCAATATCCTACTGTATGTTTTTATATTGACAAATGTTTAGGTTTAGGGATAGGGGTTGGGTTATGTGCTCAAAAATAAAAACTAGCTTTCTTTTTTTTCTATTCTATCTACTTGTTTCTTTATTAAAAAAAAAAAAAAAATATATATATATATATATATTTGGTATTCTATCTACTTATTTTCTTTATAAAAAACAAAAAAAACAAACTCTTTTCTTGGTTTTGATTGCTTCTATTGTCCTCATTTGTAAGTCGCTTTGGAAAAAAGCGTCTGCTAAATGACTACATGTAAACGTAAATGTAAAAATGTGTAAATAATGTAAATAAAATTGTTGTGACTGTTTGAATTGAAAATAACATCTCAACATATATGTAATAGTGGCAAAATTATTACTCAATATATAATTTAATCATGACAACAAAATTCTCATGCCCTTCGCGTTTTGAATATTGACGCCAAAGCTTCTTATTTAAAGCAACGGAGTACCCTGCACATCAAAAAACTGACACTAAAGGGGGACCCTGTGCGTAAAAAAGTGACGCCTGACCAAGAGTCCTGAACAAGCATCAATACGTGGCGAGTTGGGGAGTGAGAAGATGTTGAAACGGCAGTCGCCTCATCGCAGACTAGGGATGCAACGATTATAGATTTTGTTGGTACGATTATTGTCTGAAGAATAATCATGGTTTTACGATTATTATGCATTTATTCATTTCACAACATTACTAATGTATAAAATCACATGAACACTCTTTAGATATGAAAGTGTTATTTATTGCTGGCTTTTGAAACAGAAATAACACCGTAACTAACAATACAGCACAAAATAATAATAAACAAAAGACAAACAAAAGTCCATCTCTCCCATTGGAATAAAAAAAGGTGACCTCTGCTCTGTAAACATCTATGACAATATTTCTCTTTTGAAAATAACAAATGGAAATAGATCACAAAAGTATTTACTATTTATTTTATTTATTTTATTCTTTTGGACCTGGGGTAGAGAATTTGGAAACATGGTGAAAAAATTTTTTTGTTGGTTTTTACTTATGAATAATACTACAACAGGGATAGTAAATAACAAAGGTTAATGAAGTATTATCAATATACAACTAATATTAACTATTTATCCCACAGGGGAAACTGTTACTAATGATGGAAATAAACTGAAATATTATTGTAATCAACTGTCATCGTATTCATTTTAATAATCTTTATAATAATTCATATGATTTTACATGTGGCCTGAGAAAATCATGTCTATTATTTTGGTTTATCCCGCTGCGCACGTATACAAACATTCAGGAGGACACAAACTTCTTGAGAACGCTGCCCGTGACTTTTATTAATAAAATAGCCTACTGGAGAGACACACAGACGCAGATAGGCTAATTCACACAGGCAAGTGTCACCTCTCTCTCTCTCTATCGAATAATTAATTCAAGTAGCTAAATGTTATAATTAATTCAAATAAATGCGATCTTACTGCACTCTTTCTGATCTGAAGCGGGCAGAATTCTGAGCTAACGATCGAGCCGCAGCTTCGCGTCAGGTGGTTCTTGCCTTCACGTCGTGCATTAAAATTGTTCAATGTACAGCTAGCCGTGCATTATCCCTTATGTATTCGCTCTTTAGCAGCAGTTTTTTATGGCAATATTTAAATGACACCCTGGTCATTCTTGGTGTACCCAAAATGGTCCCACACTATCAAGAGGCATTTCTCTGGTGAAAATAAAGCTTCGCTGTTTGGTCCCTCTGTCACAGTTAATCTAATGCACGTAGTAGCCTCCGTGTCTCTGATAAGCACGTCATTTTAAGCTGGTGCACCGCTTGTGTAACTTTGTTTTCGTTTTGTGCAAGCTGCAACAGTTCCGTTCCGTGTAACAGAAACACTCGGTTTAACGGAATCTTTACGATTAATTAACCGTGACGTTTTAAAATGCAGTTAATTGCGAAACCGGTTAATCGCTGCATCCCTACCGCAGACTAGTGCATAAACATAAACAAAACCACAATGTAAAGTCCCAGGCCTGGTCTTCTCTTGCTTTTCACTGTTTGCCAGGTCTGCAAAACACTACCAGCCCAATTGCTAATAAAAATATGTTTTCCCCACAATTGCAGACTAAAAAACAACTTTTCTCCAGTGTTTGCTAGCAGTTCAATTTTACCTATTGTTCATAATTGACCAGCACAAATAAAATTTACAACAATTGGTAAATCTGATAAAAGACAGACAAATTCATGTCTGGCTCCCACTTAAAGCACTGTGAAAATAAAAGGCCAGCTATTTTTACTGTCATGATGGATGATAGCGTTCTGTCCAAAGCCAAATTGTTCCTAGTTTTGGTTTTGTTCAAACCCACCATGGAGAACACTCTCTCTACATCTGCATTTGAGTGGGGAAGCCACAGTGCTTTAAGCAGGAGCCCTCAACCCCTGTCATCAATATATCTATCTATCTATCTATATATACATACATAAAAGGGATGTGCATCTCCATAACTGAGGCCGATGTGATACGCATCTCGATGCATAGCCAACGATACAATACACTGAAGATACATATGAAGCAGCTAGCAATGCGATCCAATATGATACGATTCCCCCTTATTATGATGCAGTGCGATCCGATTTCAATTCGATTCGATTCAACGCAATGCAATTCGATGCAATATGATGCAATGGAAAAAATATGATCGCTTTTATTTCTTTGGTTCAGACAGACAGCAAATCATAAATTAACTTGTGTCTTCTGACTTCTAACGCCTTGAAGCCCGTTTCATAAAACAAGTTTACCAAATAGGCCAGGCTTATTTCAGTTAGTCTGACTCACTGTCAAATGATTTGGGTCCATAAAGCAAATTTAACAAAGATCAACCTCAGTCACTGTGGCAACTTTTGCTGGAAAGCTAACCTGGTCCAGGGCAGGCTAACTGTCAGGCTAAGCTGAGCTCATCTAACACTGACAAACAGGAATGCAATGATATTACCACTGACTCTCTCAAATACTATCACAGCCATGAATCCTTTCTCTCTGGTTTTATGACAACTGTACCTTTTATAGTTAGAAAAGATAGCATTAGAACATTACAATCTAACATTGCTCTTTAAAGCATTAAAATCACTAAACTAAAAAGTTAAAATCACTAAATTAAAACTACATTTTAACTGCTATAAGGAACACACATTAACTCATCTGAGCTTAGTAATTAGGACTGTATTAGCTTACATTTTATTTACCCATTACAATAGTCCCTTTACTGCTATCATAAAAATACACCTATATGTAGTTTTAAAATTCCAACAACGAAAAATATCCAACAACGAATATTTTAGCAAAATGCATATTTGACTCAGAATTAATGCGCTCCGTCTGTTTAGTGCGCAGCAGCGCTCGTTCATTCGCATACGCCTCGCCAAACCCTGACAGCAAAATGGATATATTTGCAAGACTTTCTAACATTTACAGATGAAAAATATACTCGTGACATGTCAGTTATACACTGAGGAAAACACAACGTCTCAAATGCATTAAACAGCACAAATATATTCGCTGTTTGCCATGGTGGATCGATTTGTTCCACGATCTACATCAAGTGCTGTTTAAGAATAAGTGTCCACAAATTAGTTAGATTGTGTGAACTTACACTGTCATTTATGGAACCGCTTTAGCCCTGATTGATTTGTTAGGTTATTTCAAGTCAGGTTTTGGACTTTAATCCCCGCTTTTCCTCAGGTCTCCGTAGTGTTGTGATACGTCATATTCACGTGCAGCGGTGAAGAGAGAACGCGCTTGAGAAACAGTTTCGAGAGGAGAAATATATATATATATATAAATATATATATAAGATTACATATAAAATATAGGTCACAGATTATTGAGCACTTTCTAAACAATAAAAGTGTAGTGCATCCACTAGTAATTATATATAAATAAATCGGTTTTTACAGATGCAAATATGTTAGAAACGATGCATCACGATAGACATGCCAATTTGTATCCGATGCACACTTAAATCGATTAACTTTTCTTGCCGATGCACTGAGTGAATCGGTGAATCTTCCCATCCCTTATATATATATATATATATATATATATATATATAAAACATCTTTATTCAAATGGAAATAAAAGATGATCACATTATTGTGGCATGTAGAATAAAATGAACTAATGCTACTGACCTGCTGCATTTGCGAGCCCCAGGACAGCTCTGGATCAGGTTCTGAATAGTGGGGTGAGAAAAACCAAAAAAGTCTGCTCCAGATGGGACAATGTTGATCAAGGATTTGCCCCTAGAATAAGAGAAATCATGCAGGGTGATTTTTTAACATTTTTTATTAATATTTATTTCTTACAAATTAATAAATTAAAAATATCTTACCGAGATTATATATAGATCTTTTTTTATAATATTACATATAATTATATATAATTTTTAAATGGCTGTGGGGGAAATTGTTTTTAAGTGTACGGAGTAATTCTATAGAACTTTACCTCCGGGCACCAATGGCTTTGAGCAGGTTTGCGTGGCAAGTGAGGGCTGATGAGGCCACTATTGCATTCTGTGGGTCATCCTCTGGGGCAATCTCAAACTAAATATTACAAGAACAAAAAGATGTAAGTTTCTGTTTAGTTCATATAGTCATATAATTTCTGCAGTAAAGGATTACAGACAACTTCATAACCAGGGTTACTTTACCGTTTTTACTGCCATAATTACAGAAGTACAAGCACTGATGTTTTGAAATAGAATATAGCATGTCAAACCACAGGATGTGTCAACATCAGGTCAACCATCCATAAGTATACATGCATAAGAGCGCACCTGTGGTCCTTGACCACCATCTTTGATTTGGCAGGTGTAGAGACACTTCTGATCAGGGTTCTTCATGCTGGCGAAAACTCTCGTGCTGCAGAACCCCACGGGATAGATAGCAGTTTCATCATGAAACAGAGCCCTGTCTGTGATGATCTATGATAAAAACACAAACTTATGAGCTCTTCTTCAGCAACCAAAATTTCACTCTTAAAAACGTCTTTTACTAAAGTCTTTTACTGAAGACTGCTGCCTCACTGTGAAGAAAACAACAGTTATGACCTTTACAATATCCCATTAGAGCTGGGTGAGTTTCTAACCTCCCCTAGGCTGTACACAGTGAGTCCACCAAGCACGATGGGAAAGACCGGCCTCCCAGAAGAGTCCAGTGAGATGGGCTGCACGAGCTTGCGCACTCCGCCTTCTGCAACCTTCCTTTTCTTACAAATTTTCTTCATGACTAAAAGTTGAGCAAATAAACACTAAGTAACTGAATCTGCAGTCTAAAAATACAGACACATATATTGTAGAAAACACTCACGTTCTTCCCTGCCGTTCTCTCTTCCTCTCTCCTTTCTTTCTTTTTTGGGTTTCTTCAAAAGGCTGTCTTCAGATCCTGAGAGTCCAGTGGTCTGGCTGTGACTCCCTGGTAGAGCACCGCCCCCTGGTGTGCTGGAGCTCAACGTGACAGGTGCGTGTGTGCTGCAGCTGGGAGTCGGGACAGATTCTCCTTCAGCCAGAGACTGATACTGCAACAAAGACTTCAGCAGGAATCTGAAGAAACAAGGTGAGAGAGTAAGTGGCCTGTATTTTAGGATTTGAGAATGCAACTAAAGATTATTAGATTACTGATTATTCTGATTTATACTACAGGGCTGTTGAATGTTTCAAGCTGACTGGCTGTCAAATGTTCTAAGTTGTGCAATTTCAGGGAAACAGTGTTTCCGTTACATTCATTTCTTCATCAAAAACATCCCCGCCACAGCTGCAGCTTCTCAGTGACATCATAGTGACGCCCACTCACATTATTCACAGTTGGGGAATTAGCGGAGACAGAGAAAGACATTCGGTGTGGGATTGTGGGTATTGTGCATACTTCTACTCATTCCCCCAGGTTCCGTGCTTATAACGCGATGACAGATGACAGATGACAGAATGTATCATTTGCACATGCTTTCAAGTCTTGCCAATTGAAACATACAAGCCACTTTAACCCATTCAAGCACAAAAAGATATTAAGACGGGCATTTTGACACAATTTTGTATGTATTTGGCTATTAACGTGCAATAAGGCGCAAAACATAACTCAACAGAGAACTTGCACAATCTCTCATAGACAGTTTTCTGTGCGTCCACAACCAAAGCACACGCACATAAAGCTGCCTCTAAAACAGCGCACCACTACAGAACTGAGTTGTTTTAGGGGTGTGAATCTGCACTGGTTTCACGATTCAAATCGATTACAATTATCATGTCAACGATTCGATTCAATTCCATATTACGATGCATCACAATGCATCACGATTATATCAAATTTATTTTGTGCATTTTTATTAAATTATGTAAGCAGGCTACTTTTTAAAATAATTATGTTAATTAATATATAATTAATTCATTATTGTTAAGAATTCAAAGTAAATATAGCTTAAAAAACATACAAGCAAATATAATGTAATAAAGGGGGAAAAGACAATTTCAAGTGATAAAGAAAAAGCACTTTCAGTATCTGGGAGTGCTTTAAGTAGCCTATTGAAAGTTTACAGATAATCATAGTTATGGGTTTTTCTTTTTTAATCGGCATTATTGCCATTTGATTATTGCTGATGAGACAGACACTGGCAGCTTTAATAGACTGCATTCACACTAATGAACAGATCTATTTCCACATAGCAGATATTTTGTCCTGTTCTGAAAATATAACTGACTGTGTACATTAATTTCGTATCATAAAAGTAGATGCAAGTGCATTTAACCGCAACCGCGAGCTTCAGGACAAAGAAACAAAAGTTTCGTGCATCTAATACGTACTGCATTCCAAACGGCAGAAATGAAAGCATATCTAAAATAAAAGACTAAAATTACAGCGAGTGGAAGCACTGTCAAGCAATGCGTACGTGTCTCACAGCGCATATTCTGTGAAATGAAGCCCGCCGCGTTTGTCTCTATAGCGCACACACGTGCCATAGGCGGGAAAAAGCCAAATTCAGATTTTTAAATAGAGAGCGCATTTTTAATACTCACGTGACAAGCGCGTATGCGAATGACGTCATAGGCTATAATCGATTATGGTCTATTACTGCATCGATGCAGAATCGTCCACATCCGCATCGCGATGCATGGATGCAACGATTAATTTCGACACCCCTATTATGTTTTGCGCCTTATTGCACGTAAACGGCCAAATACATACAAAATCGGGGCAGTAGTGGCCTAATGGTTAGAGAGTCGGGCTTGTAACCTGAAGGTCGCCGGTTCGATTCTCGCACCGGCAGGAATGAACAGCGCTCTCACCACCTTCGATACCATGACTGAGGTGCCCTTGAGCAAAGCACCGAACCCCGAATTGCTCCCTGGGCGCTGGAGCAATGGCTGCCCACTGCTCTGTGTGTGTGTGTGTGTGTGTGTGTGTGTGCGCGCGCATTTGTTCACTACTCACTGTTGTGTGTGTGCACCTGGATGGGTTAAACGCAGAGCACCAATTTCGAGTATGGGTCACCATACTTGACAATACGTCACGACTTTCACTTTCAAAATTATGTCAAAATGCCTGTCTTGGAGTATTCACATAAACACAGTCGAATCCATGTGACATCAGGGGTTCAACCGTAATTTTACAAAACTACGAGAATACTTTTTGTACAGAAAGAAAAAAAAAAAAAACCTTTATTCAACAATTTGTTTCCTCCGTGTCACCATAGCGCCATTTCAGAGAGTATCCACTGCACGCAAACTGCGTATGCTGTTTTGTGTCAGCCGTGTCACACGGATACATTTTCTATGTCGCTTAGGCATGGATTTGAACGAAAACAGCATATCGGTGTGGGACGGCTTACACAAAACAGTGTACGCTGTTTGCGCTCAGTGGATACTCTCCAAAATGGTGTTACGGTGACGCAGAGGAGACAAATTGTTGAATAAAGTTGTTTTTTTTTCTTTCCGTACAAAAAGTATTCTCGCAGCTTTGTAAAATTACAGTTGAACCCCTGATGTCACATGGATTATTTTGACCAATCTCCTTGCTACGTTTCTGGACGTTGATCGTGTTAATTACATTGCTGTCTATGGGAGGATTAGAGAGCTGTCAGAATGCATCAAAAATATCTTAATTTGTGTTCCGAAGACGAACAAAGCTTTTACGGGTTTAGAACGACGTGGGGATAAGTGATTAATGACAAAACTTTCATTTTGGGGTTGAGTAACCCTTTAAGTGAATGTAAAATGTTGAGAAGCAAAACGCACGTGTACCAATATATTAGATTCGTGCATGAGGTCTTAAATTGTCAGCAGCCTAAACAAACCTGCTGCTGTTTGTGTGTATTCATACAGTGAAGACTATCCAGTGTTATTTTACAGTTCAGTTTCTGTAGTAATTCTGTACCTAAATATTACTGTTAGACCTACCTGGAAAACTTAAGTACTGTTTATTTCATTTGTGTCTTATTGTTTTTTTGTTTGTGCTATTGCTTGTCATTTAGGTATTTGTTCTTATTTTATTACTTCCTGTAGAAAACTCTGTTCTGATTGGTTGACTGAGTCCTGATAAGAACACCTGTGGCCTCTTACTAATTAAGCCTCAGTCTCCATGCGTTGGTGTGTGTGTGAGAAGCCGTCTCTCTATTCAGACATGGCCTGTGTGGAATTGTTGTGTTGTTGACTACATAAGTTCCTTTGATTATGAATAATGTGATTTGTTGTTTATATTGAAGTAGTTTACTTTCATTTTGATCTTTAAGGGATTTGTTAAAGTTGACTCATTGTATGATTTGTACTAATGTGTTTGTATATACTAATTGTGTCTATTTGCTTATGGTTTGTCGGAAACTAACAGTTGTCATCACTTGTCACTATGGGAAATGTATACTCCTACATGTTGAGAAAATAAACTGGAAAAATGAGTTTGATGACTGAATGAGTTTAATGGACTCACCATTCTGGTAGCAATAGCCAAACCAGCCTAAAATTCCTTTCAATTTACTTGTCTTTTTTTAGTTCAAATAAATTAAATTCTGAGTTTGAGTGCATGTGATGCTTGGCTGGAGAGAAGGGGGAAAGGGACATGGTCCACAGGTAACCATCACAACTGGAAAAACTCCTAGAGCAAACACACAGCTAAAGTAGTTCCAGACAGGTCTTGACCACATTACATGTCTATATAACTTCCTTACAGCCTAAAATAGCAAACTAACCAAAACCCACAACAACACTGACCAAGCAAATAAATGGTAAACAACAGGATAAAAACGACAATTTATTTCCATGTTTTTGCCAAAAAATGCATGTATGGAGAGCACATACTCTGTTTCTCTCCCATACAAACGTGCACACAGAGTGTGGTAAACTTAGTATAAGCAGAATTACTTTCTAATAATTCAACAGCCCACTGTCAATTATCCCTTACATATTTCATCTAGTTGACAAATCATGCTAAAACGGTTCCATTTAAACCTTTATTATTATTATTATTATTATTAGCTATTATGAACTTTTAATTACTTAACTAAATTACAAGCTTTTTTGGTTATAGTTTCTTAAAGGAAGTCTCCTCTGCTTAACAAGGCTGCATTTATTTGACCAAAAATACAGAATAAGAATTGTGAAATATTGTTACAATTTAAAATAACTATATATATTTTTTTAAATGTAATTTATTCCTGTGATGACAAAGCTGAAATTTCAGCAGCCATTACTCCAGACTTCAATGTCACATGAAATCATTCAAATCTTGAAAATACTTTTGACAAGAAAGTATGAAGAGTTTGGAAAAAATATATACCAAATACAAAACTGGACTGAACAGCTCCTCTGATTTTCAGTACAGCATCTTCTTTTTAAAATAACATAATTACAATTTATTTTCTATCAAGTATATTTTATAGTAAAGACAATTGAGTGTGGATTACCTCCTTTCTTCTTTTGCCCGAACAAACTTCTCTTCCAGGTGAGCAATCTCATCATACAGTGCTGCATTTTCCTGTGAATTAAAGGGCACTAATTCAGGGATGGTTATCATGATAATGTCCAAAGTAGGGAATTACATATTTAAACCGTGTTTGTAGTATAAAACCTAAAAGAAATTTTACTTACAAATATCATGGCACGGGCAGCCTTGCGCAGACGCATGTACTTCAGCCGGTACTTCTCATTTTGGTTCTTGCGAGGGCCCTTCCTGACCTTAGGCCTGGACTCAGCGTGGCTTGTAGGGGAAGGCAAGGGTCCCATGGATGAACCGGAGCCTGAACTTGAGAAGGTCGACTGGGCAGAGAATGCCTGCAATGCATGCTGTCTCTCTTCATCAGTCTGCGTATGTGTGTTACAAATAATCAGAGTTTTACACACATTAATACAACAGACCTTTTTTTGTCAGAAGAAAAAAATGCTTTCAGAAGAACTGTTTATTACAGCTTCACATGGGTGTTATGCCATTACATTGCTGGAATCTATTTAAAAGTGAAGTGTGTCTTTTGAGTATGATATTCAAAGTGAGGCCATTAAATTGACCAAACTGACTTCATGGAGAGTATAAACATAGCAGTTCTGTTTGTTTTTGTGGTCCAATGTCAACTACTGTTTTAACCATTGGAGTGTGGCCTGGAATTTATGAAAATAAATGTTTAACAACTGGCAAACCACACTTCACCTTTTGTTGACCACATAAAATATAAATTGAGATCATCATGTTCGTCACTGTTTGATGCAGACTGCAAACAACACACAACACATATAAAAAAAGAAAATGATGGTTTTATAAAAGCAGCAAAAAACAGCAACAACAAAACAATGTGGCGCTTTTCCTAATACAAACTATTTCTTAGCACTGACAGCTAACTGACATGTGCTTATCGACTTACCAACAGGGCAAAAACTCCATTTCTGCTTTCAATCCTCTTGAAGCGTCTGCTCCCTTTCTGTGTCTGTAACACACCGTAGAACTGAAGCACATGCTGCAGGCTACTTCTCATGTAGACTCTCTTAGCAACAGACTGCTCTGACTTTACCCTTTTTTCCTATAATAGTCATTCTAAAATTTTAATGAACATAAATATGAAAGACAAATACAAATGAAATCATGCACTAAATTCAACACACTGCTGGTACTGAATGGAAAACATATATAAAGTAAATATGGTACATGACTGACAGGTAACAGCATGATAGTATCATAAATAAAACTGGGCCAGACTGTGAGTCTCACCTCTCGATACATGACTGCCTCGAGGCTTGACTTTGCACTGCGAAATAGTTACAGAAACAGCGATTATTTTGACATTTGTGCATGGTGTTGTAATTTTGAACCTGAGAAAATTTAAATGGTTTCTTTACTTTGACTGCACCAGTCCACGATCAATGATCCGCTGCTTGATCTCCTTGATGTGCATGGGCCGCCCAGCTTCTTCAAGAACAATCTTAACAATCAGAATAGTCATTGATTTGATCACAAGAAATGTATGTGAAATAACAACAGCATGATTTAAGGGAGATGTTCACCTGAGCAGCATCGAGCCAAGTGAGATTGGGTTTATCTGCCACCTCACTGGGGGTTTCACTGAAAAAAAGAGCAGCAGCATATGACAACATATATCAGATACTGTATCACATATATGACAACATATTTTCACATACATCCACCATAGTTCTAATATTGCTACTGCATTACTGAGTAATCTCAGTTATCAGTTTAAATATTATAGTACTTCAGTAGTAATAAAATAACGTTTATTACCTCATACTAAACAAACTCAGTGAGATGTATAACACTTGAGAAAAAGAAGTGCACTTAATTATATTGAATGTGCTCTTGTAAATTAGTGTATTTCAAATCATGTTGGTATACTAAAAAAAACCCAAAAAAAAAACCTTACAAATATCTAATGTACAACAGAAGAAATAAACTCGTACAGGTTTGGAACAACCTGAGGGTGAGTGTGACAGATTTTTTTTTTTTTTTTGATGAATTATCACATTAAATGACTATTTTCATAACCTTTTTTCATGCTTTAAAGAATTACACTGATTTTGATATGCTGACTTACTACAGCACTGATTATAATTTAATGATTCCAATTTTAGTTGTAGTATTTTGATTTTATATGTACAAAATTTCAACTTCATTATAAATGTGTAAATACAAAATATTTAAATACATGACATACAAGTTTCAATAGAAATGATAGTGAAGTATATTAGGTTACTAACAGCATTTCAATTTAAACTATATATTTTCATTTAATTGCAAATGACATGCAATTTGAAAAAAAAAATCTGTTTGCACTTAATTATGTTCTTTTTAAGTATATTATTTCTGTAACAAGTATTATTCTTAAAAGTATGCTAAAGAGTAGCTAATTCTTTTTCACAAGGGAGTAGGGCTGGGCGATTTATCTCATGCAATATGCATGCGCATCTCGTCAGTAAAACCGGCTCCTTGATTAGCGGTAAATCCCCATCACCTGTTTTCAAATGGAGCGGCATTTAATACACGGAGCCGTAGTTCACTGAGAAGCTACGCAATATCGCGTTCATTATCGCAGATGAATCGCCTTCGATAATGAACGCGAGATTGCGTAGCTTCTCAGTGAACTACGGCTCCGTGTATTAAATGCCGCTCCATTTGAAAACAGGTGATGGGGATTTACCGCTAATCAAGGAGCCGGTTTTACTGACGAGATGCGCATGCATATTGCATGAGATAAATCGCCCAGCCCTACAAGGGAGACAGCTTTTACCCTGTAAATGATGTATGGGGGGGAAGCTAACTATTTTTGTTAAAACACAGTTATAGTGAAACAGTCCTAAAACCACAGCAATTATTGATGAGCAATATTATATTCACTCAAATGCAATTGTACGGTGATATAATGGTGGCACTGAATGATTTCTACTGACACAGTATTTACACGGCAGCCTGAACCACTTACAAAAAAGTACTACCTTTGTGTTTTGGGAATGATACCATAGTAAAACCATACAGTGGCACTACGGTAGCATACGTATTTTTTTTTTTTTTTTTTTTTTATGTCTGATGCCATCAAAAAGTACTTTACTTTTTATGGGATTTCAGCCCATGTCATGGTGGCATGTCCTAAAAAGCAACAAGGGTTTTCCGTGGGGTATTTCCGTGCAATAATATAAAACCAGTTTTTCTGGCGCCTGTGTCTAAATGAAGGGGTTTTTTCATAAAAAGGCTTTCATTCTCTGCCCAACAAACTTACGCGTCTAGACTCTCAGCGGCTCCAGTCAGGCTGCTCATGCTGTCCAGCGCTGGAAACAGAGAATAACTGCCCTGTCCATCCGCCTCCATCTCGGACTCAAAGTTCAGGGAATCCATCACTGTCCGATCAGTGGTTTAAAGCTATGTTGGGAAAAAATAACACACAACATTCACTGTGCTAAGCTAAAAACAGGACGACACACAATCCAGCCATGCAGAAAGTCAGGATACAGAGCGATATAAGTTCACCTGTGATCTCACACGATATTTTCCACTGTGTGTAATCATACTGTGCAGCAAAGAAAAACGCATCTTCAACACAATCTTCAATTTACTGACATGTTTATTTTAGCATTTCTTCTCAGAGCTCATGGGAACCACAGATCGATTAAGAATCGTTTATGTTTCGGGGAACACATTTAAGGAGTACACATTTTCAGAAGCTTCAGCGCCACCTATTGGATATTCACATAAAATATCTTGTCACTGACTGAATGTTTGTTTTTATATATAGGCTAAATTAAAAAAACAAAACAAAACAAAAAAATAATATATATATATATATATAAGTATAATATTTTGTAAATATATTATAAACAAATTTAACATAATGACAATGTATCACATGCCAGGGAGCAAGACAATAATGTACCTTTTGAACAGATTGACAGTTTTTACAGATTTCTTATTAGAAGAGTCAGAAATCATACACATATTTAAATCTTCAAGAAAAATTCTAAAGAAAGGCTTACACTTACAAAATTTACATTTATGTATAAAATAGGCTAAATGAACAAAATAAGGTTGAATAAAAATAAATAAATAAATAAATAAATAAATAAATAAATAAAAATACATCTGACTGTTCACTCTCCCTTTCACAGAGATATCAGGAATTATGCCACAAAAAACACTCAATATTTTTTTCCAGAGATTCTTACTATACTCACAATACCAAAAATGATCTTACCAAATGGCAAATCTTCAGTTTGGTGATCACAGAAGGAGCAATTTACATTAAAGTCATCAGAAATAAACTTTTGTAAAAAACACTTTGTAGGATAGCATCGATGTATCATTTTATAAGACACTTCTTCGATTTTATTGTACATAAAGAATTTCTGAGGTAAAGTCTACACTCTTTCCCAGTTAATGTTACCTACATGTCTGTTCCAATAAAAGACAGCATTAGGGCAAGAAACTACCTCACGATCAGAGAACGAACACTCCTTTAATATAGCCTATATATAAAAAATTGTATGCAGACATGTAAATTGCACAATGCAGTTTTTAAATGAAATTCTAAATGATAAAATTTCTATTATAAAACTCCGCTTCACGTCATGCCTAACAACGCCCCTTAGCTGTTATAAATTCACTGTAAACCACGGCTTCTTGATTGGGGCTTATTGCTTTATTTGTTGTTGAAATATAATCATTTACACAGTGGCTGTCATAACTTGTTCCATAACAGATTTATTCAAACATACATTAAATAATGACGACATCGTTAACAGGTAAAGTAAAACATGAGAATATAGTCTAATATTTCATGAAATGCTCTTCTCTAGACTTCATTTCTCTAGAAAACTAACGGATTCCATCAAAGATAAAAAAAAAGTCACTTAGTGTAAATAGACACTGCGAAAAAAATAAAACATACATAAAAATAAATAAATTGTATAGTTTGCATGCATGTCAGCGTATGGTCAAACAACATGTTTAGATTTATGTTTGTATATGATGCAGTTTCTATAAACTTCACCAAATTCCCAATTAATTCCCATAAATTTCTGTGAATTCATAAATTCCTGTTAAGTTTCCAACTTGGGATATTTCCAAAATTCCCCAGATGAAGTTCCCATGGAAAGTTTCTGGAAAATTTCCGCCTGTTTGTTTTTTTGTTTTTGTTTTTTGGGCAGAGCCTATCTGGTGGCAGAAAATTACAGTTTTCAAGTCGCAGTCTATGCAAGCCATGGAATAAAAGAATAAAAAAGGTAAATTTGAGTTCATATTTCATAATTCTGACTTTATTTTTGCAAAAACAACTCGTCATTCTCTCTTTTCCCCTCGGCTCAGAATCATGAGTTTATATCCCACACTTCTGGCTTTTTTTCCTAAGAATTGACAAACTCGATATTGTTGAGTTAAATCGAGTTATAAAATCCAGATTATATTGTTTACAAGCAATAACAGTCCAAAACCATTCTAAAAAATGTGTGTGAATTTAGATGTAAGTGCTAGACTTTTTCGCCAGAGGAAGAGTTACTACAGATTATGGACAGGTGTTTTTGTCAGAAGTGACAGTTTAAAGTAAAATGCCTTCATGATGGATTTGTTTACAAGCTTTTCACCTAACAAGACATTAATTGATGGACTGGGGTCATGTTGATTTGTTCTTATCAGCTGTATGAACTCTCATTCTGACGGCACCCATTCACTGGAGAGGATCTATTGAAGAACAACTGGCAGTCGTGGCCTAATTGTTAGAGCGTTGTAACCCAAAGGTCACGGGTTCGAGTCTCAGTACCAGCAGAGATTGTAGGTGGGGGGAGTGAGTGTACAGCACTTCCACCCTCAATACCATGACTGAGGTGAGACCCTTGAGCAAGGCACCAAACCCCCAACTACTCCATGTATGTGTGTTCACTACCCGCTGCTGTGTAGGGCTGGGTTTTGACACAAATTTCACGATTCGATTCGATTCTCATTCACAAGCTTGCGATTCGATTCGATTACCGATTCGATATCGATTATTTTGGATATACACTCACCGGCCACTTTATTAGGTACACCTGTTCAATTGCTTGGTAACACAAATTGCTAATCAGCCAATCACATGGCAGCAACTCAATGCATTTAGGCATCTAGATGTGGTGAAGACGACTTGCTGAAGTTCAAACCGAGCATCAGAATGGGGAAGAAAGGGGATTTAAGTGACTTTGAACGTGGAATGGTTGTTGGTGCCAGACGGGCTGGTCTGAGTATTTCAAAAACTGCTGATCTACTGGGATTTTCACGCACAACCATCTCTAGGGTTTACAGAGAATGGTCCGAAAAAGAGAAAATATCCAGTGAGCGGCAGTTGTGTG
>JAFVLL020044228.1:0-12720 GCA_021397915.2 Tor tambroides | reverse complement strand
ATTGCAAAAAAAAAAAAAAAAAAAAAAAAACACACACTCACACACAACCCAGAACTGACTTCCTGAAGAGTGAAATACTGTGAATACTTCAGGAAATGTGTTTAATTGAGAAATGCGTTGATTCTCCACATCTGACCTGAATGTACAGTATGTCTTCAGCACAGAGATGTAAAACAGAGCCTCATTCTCCTCACATCATTAGTCTCTTTCATCCCTTCTGGCTTCCAGTCCTCGTCTAACAGGCTGGTTTGATGTTGGAGGTGCTGAGGAGGTCATGAGCATCAGTGGTGACACACTGACAGCTCTTTAAAAACACCTGCGACACGTCATTTCACACTCAGAAACCGACAAAAAATGGGGTGCATAGGGTGTATGTTTTTCTTTAACAAATGTCTCTGGTAAATTGGAATTTTATATATAAAAACTCACATAAAAACTCCTAAAAATGACAAAACCACACAACAAAATTACTAAAACTACACATAAAAAATTAATTAAAATTTGTCATTTTTCAAATTAATTTTTATTATTTTTATTTCAGTTTTATTTCGTTATTTTAAGTAAAATTAAACTAAAATAAGAAATTATTAAATGTTTTTTTTTATTTTAATTTTATTTCAATTAAAGCTTATGTTATTTCAAATAACTTTTTTAATGGTTTTATTTTAGTTTCTGTTTTAGTTTTAACAAATGTCTCTGGTAAATTGGAATTTTATATATAAAAACTCACATAAAAACTCCTAAAAATGACAAAACCACACAAAAAAAATTACTAAAACTACATATAAAAATTTAATTAAAATTTGCCATTTTTCAAATTAATTTTTATTATTTTTATTTCAGTTTTACTTTAAGTTTAAACTAAAATAAGAAATGATTAAATATGTTTTTATTTTTAAAACTGTATTTCAATTAAAGCTTATTTTATCTGAAGTAACAGCTTTTTTTAATGGTTTTATTTTAGTTTCTGTTTTAGTTTTAATTATAATACATATGCACTTTGTATTTTTATGGCCTCTGAATTAAAATGTTTGCAACACAAACGCACACACAAAATCTTACCATGGTAAAATACCAATCCATTAACTGTTACTACTGTAGAATCATAATAAACTGATGTCAGTAATTAAACACTGACTGGTAATTACTGAAAGCTTCTCACACAGAATGAGATCATGTGTTTTGATGGCAGCAAAAGCTCATTTTAAATGACCTCAGTTTTACTACAGTGATAACAACTGTGTTAACTACTTTCACAAAAATTGATTACCATGGTAAATGATTGTAAGGGAAACAAATACTTCAAAGTTGCATGACATATTGGTACAAAAAACGCACCCAATTCTGTCTACATGACCTGGAGAAAAGCTTTACAGTATTTCCATTCATCTCAATAGCAGAAGCTCATCTGGGGTTTCAAAAAGACATAAAAGGCAGTATTAAAGAACTGCGTGAGGAACAAAACCGGAACTTCAGCCTTTACAAACCACACATTCACTGTCATTACTCAATAAAAACATTATTCAATGTGTTCCGCAGAGAATACTCTGAACAAATCGAGTTTGATGTCACACAAGCATGCTTAAATGTTGTAATCTGGCATATCTGACAGCGTATATTAGACAGGAGGAAGGGTCAAACAACTCAAAAAGCGTTTTCTCTTATCCTCTTCCTGTCCCATTATTCATCTGATTCGCTACAGAAATCTGGTTTCCACTGTTCTCAGCAGATTCCCTCATCCATGAAAAGGACGATTCTTTGGTTTTCTTGTGACTCCCTTCAGATCTGAGCGGGTCTCATGTTCCTGTGGTTCTGGACGGACGGATCTGATGAAGAGCTCGTTCTGCTCTGTGTTCAGTGTTTTAGCGGCGGGACGGGATCTGATGAGAACATCTCATCAATGTAAAGCTGAAGATTCAATCCCACCTGCAGTTAACGCTTCACAGACCCTGAATTACAGACCGCAGGCTCTGATATTACTGACATAAAACAGCCATTATTACAGCTCATTAGGGTGACATATGCGACCCTGGACCACAAAACCAGTCTTAAGTGTCAATTTTTCAAAACTGAGATTTATGTATCATCTGAAAGCTGAATAAATAATCTTTCCATTGATGTATGGTTTGTTAGGATCGGACAATATTTGGCTGAGATACAACTATTTGAAAATCTGGAATCTGAGGGTGCAAAAAAATCTAAATATTGAGAAAATCACCTTTAAAGTTGTCCAAATGAAGTCCTTAGCAATGCATATTACTAATCAAAAATGAAGTTTTGATATATTTATGGGAAGAAATTTACAAAATATCTTCATGGAAGATGATCTTTACTTAATATCCTAATGATTTTTGGCATAATAGAAAAATCGATAATTTTGAGCCATACAATGTATGTTTGGCTATTGCTATAAATATACCCCAGCGACTTAAGACTGCTTTTGTGGTCCAGGGTCACATATCATTTCATATTTATCCCTGTTGACCTTGAGGATGTTTTACATCCATCCATCTCTCATTATATTTGCAGTAATTTTTGATTCTTCAGCACTTCAAATAACATGCATCTGAGAGTCACTTCACCAGCATTTCATTATTTCATTTGAGAAAACCAGTGTCATATAAACACTGAAAATCGATAATCTTCACTACAAATCCAAAATAAAAGTTTAAATGTTTGGTTTAACTTGAAGAAATGATGACAAATATATTACTACTGTACAGTTGAATGTACTCAAAGTAATAATGATACGTGTGTGTGCGTGCGTGCGTGCGTGCGTGCGTGAGTGTGAGAGAGAGATTTATGAAAACATTAATTTTTAAGGAACACCATTTTTCTTGCATTTAAACTGTAAAACATAAACCTCTATTGTGCAGACCTCTTTTGCCAAAAAACAAAAGAATAGTTAATTTAATTTGATTACTATTTTAAAAGCTGAATTTAATTGATAAAGTTTTATGCTAGGGCTGCACGATAAGTCACATGCGATATATTCATGCGCATCTTAAAATAGTAAATAGCTCTGTGTAGTAAATGCTGCTCCATGTGACATTTAAATTTATTTTAAGATGCGCATGAATATATCGCATATATCGCATGTGACTCATCGTGTAGCCCTATTTTATGCATTCATTTGATTAACACCTTTTAAGATAATCAGTATTAAATCATAAAATACAGAATCTATTTAAAATTTAAATAAACATTGTTAAAATCGAAATAAACAACTGAATTATTAAATTGTTTGGTAAATTCAACTGATAAGACATTCGTTTTGATTATTAAAATTTTAATTAAACCATTAAAATGGAATCCAAAAAATGAATGGAAAACACAAAATTTGTGAAAAAAATAAAATAGATATGATCACAAATGCACTGATTTAATTAACCTGTTAACCTGCACCCCTCCATTTTGGGCCTCACAGCTGAAAATGACGTACTTAAATTAAAATGGTAATGGTAATTTCCAGACAATAATGTGCTACACACACAGTTTAGGTATCTTTGGAAAGAAGACACTCTAGGCTTTACTATCCATCATCCAGAGTTGATAATGCTCAAAAAAATAAAAAGTTATAGACACTGAAGTGCCTTGAAAATGTTTTACGACACTGAATGTTTTTTTTTATTTCATAAACAAATACATGAAATAAGTCCTGGAGCAATCCAGAAAAGTAATGGGTTGAAAGTCATATGTCTAATGAGTTTATATTTGAAGACGATCCCATGAAAAATGAGATTCCTGCAATCATTTTTCTGAGAATATTTCTAGTCCCCCCACCCCCCCTGTTTGATGAAAATTACCACCAAATGTACTGAAGAATTCCACAAACTATTTTAGTCATTATACATAGTTTTTCAATTATAAAATAATAGACAGAATTTTAGACATCATATAAGTGATTTATTTGAGCACTAAACAATACAATAAGAATAATTTGAGTAATAAAAAAGAAAAAAAAAAAAATTGCTTTGTGTCTAGTAGCCTACATACTCAATACTCTGACTGCCAGAGATAAACTGATATTGCCAGATATTCACACTGATTGCAGTCAGTAATCACACGCTGATGTCCGTCGATAGAGATGATAATAACACACTTCATCAATAATAGCCGGTCACTGACAGCCGTCATAAAGTCGGTAATTACACGCTGATGGGCGTTTATAGAGATGTAAATCATGCATATACAGTCACGTTCTACACAAGACACGCACACACACATATGGTAAATGTTGAAAAAAAAAAAGAAAAAGAGTTATTTGTGCAAAAAGGCGATCGCTAATTTGCGCCCCCCTCACATGACAGGTGTGTCACAGCGTGCGTCACGCGGCGTCACGAGAGAGCGCCAAATTCAAATAAACTATATTCCGCGGATCTGAGACTTTTTTTTTTTTTGGATGGTTTCATTCTGTTTGTAAAACTGTATGCTACAAAACCGTAATTTATTCCATAACGGACACAAACAATAACTCTCCCGAAGAAATGAAACGTAAACAAAGGAATATCGATCCATATTACAACGTTATTGTTTCGTTGGACTAAAAGTGCTGAAAGAGATGTTGTTCTGTGGACCCTTACCTCTCTAACTAAACCGGGATTTCAGCAGTGGACGCGTTTGTGACTCGTTATTACAATGATAATGGTATGTACTGCTTTTTTATTCTGCATGTTTTGATGTGTACTGCTTACACTAATGTAGCAAATACATTCCTTATAAGCTTTCAATCGAAAAACAGCGCTCTATCATCGATGCTTGAGGCTTTGACCTTCAGAATGATATATAGTTTGTCAAGATTAACTTTGTCCCGCTTCATTTATTCTATTCCAAAACAATGACACGTGCAAACAAAGAGCGTTCGGTGCGAGAACGTCCTGGTGTGGGTTAACCGGTTAACACATTTTTGATATTAATTTGTATTAAATCATAAAACACAGAATTCAGACAAATTTAAATTTTCTTAGAGCCTTATTATTCCTAAAGTTATAATAAATTATTAAATTGTTTAACATTTTTTGAATTCAACAGATTAGACATCCCTGATTATTCAAATTTAATTAAACCATTAAAACAGAAAAAAAAAAATGGAATTTAGAATTTAAACCAGATTCCATAAGACCCTACTATTGTTAAAATTTTATTTAAAAATTGTAGTTTTACGAATTCAATTGATTAGACATCCTTTTTGTTTATTAAAATAAAAATGAAACCATTAAAGCATAATCCAGAAATGGAAAACACGGAATTTGGGAAAAAATAAAAGATTAAATAAGACTGAATCACATCTACTGTGATATAAACAGCACAGCAAACTCTCCACTGATTAACGCATTTCTATTTTCATCCAGCTCAACATTCATACATACTTTCACTCTGCTTTTAGCATCATAAATGACCACACGCATGCAATCTGAACATCTACAGCTCATGTATAAGGACACTCTCACGACATGCATTCAAGAGCGCTTCTGTAAGTCAGAAACATCTCTCAAGGCCGACAGCTATGAAATCAAATCTGAATGGCCTGGAATCAGTGTACAAACACAGATAAGAATACATCTGCTGCACTGAATGCACTCAGACAGCTGCAGTGGATTGATTATGCCACATATGTGCATTCTGATGTTTTCAGACGCCCTCGCATTCGTCTGCGCTGTCGCTATTCTCCGATACCATTCACACTCTCCTTGAAGACTTGCAGATTAGGGAAGATTACTGTCTAGAGCGGGTAAAACACTGACAAACCATGTGAAGTGTTCATGTCACTTCATTCTCATTGGTCCGGTTGTTCTGGATATGATAAATGTGTTTTGCTGTCATGCATTTTCAATCTGAACATCTAGTTTTGTGTCTCTCTGTGCAGCTAAATATAAACACGTGGCTGCAAACCTTCAGGCGTTTAGATGAGAGTCAGCAGCATCAGTGTCTTACATGACAGTGATTCTCAACAGAAATGAGGCAATTAGTGCAAAAACATGGCCGGAAATCATGGGATCTAGTCAGAAAAATGTAATTTACTGTATAACACTACATTTGGGTGAATAAATTTAGTGTTGTTCTCTCAAATTTCATTTGAACAAAAAATATTGTCAGAAACACACAGAAACTCAAAGGTCTTCACTACAACCTGCTAAAATAAAAGTTTGGTTTAACTTAAAGAAATTACACTGTAAAACAGCGTATAAGAGAAAATTATTACTATTGCACAGTTGAATGTACTTCTTTAATAATAACAATAAGATTAACCCTTGTGCACCCTTGTCCATTTTAGTTTTTTTTTTGATAATTTTGCCTGTATTAATGCTAACTGCATAAATCTTGGCTCAGGTGTGTATTTTTAATGGAATTTTAATATTCCACCCTCATTTCCTTAAATAAATCTATTTTACACTAGGTACAAAAAAGTGAAACACTCAGCACCTTTTGGACAAAAATGTCCCCACTGAAACCCATTAAAACTGCTATGTTTCATCGCAGTGCCGTTTAACTGTAAAATGATGCAATTTTTGTTAATAGGCTTTCATTCTGTTGGCAAGGCTTCAAAATTTAATTTTTTACTATTTTTTACCAGATGGTGCCATTTTTTCAGGTTTGGTCTATAAAGGGTCTATAAAGCAAATACTCGCTTTATTCCTGTTTTCTGCTTCTGCATATTATAGATGGCCGGATTCACAAAGGAAAGGTGAGGAGGAAACGATATGGTATTCTGGAAGCTCTCTGACTTTCTGCCTATTTGAGTCTTTTTGATATAAATGAAACCCGGAGAGCGGGACAGACGCTGCATATGAAACAGGCCCCTGCATCATTTGCCCAGTAGAAATATCAGGAGAGAGCAAAACTGTGTATGAATCGTGTTGTGCATGCGCTTTGCTAATGCGAGGTTCCAGAGTTGGCGGAACTGCGGTAATAGTTCAATTCATAATTAATCGTATCTGATTTGCCTGATTGCCTTTTAGCAGTAAGGGATTAACTATATCTGCGAAGAGATTTTTTTAAAAAACTGTTAAGTATTTATGATCCTTGATAGAACTATAAACGGCAAAAGCCATCTCCTTGAATATTGATTATCGCTAATTAAAAATTCATTTTGATAAGGAAGTAGTCAGTCTCTCAACCTCCTCAATATTTTTGCCTACTTAAAGTTGTCTCTTTGCTTGCGGTTCAGGCTAGCAATTAGCAGCGGAGAGCTTAACAAGGCACTCATTAGTTCTCATTAGGATGCGCATTCGTGTTAAAGAAGGGCAGCTGTTTCATTTCTTGAAAGAATTATGATGCAAACAAAAGTGTGAGAGATGGAGAAAAATTTAACATATAAATATCATTGTTTCTCCCAGATTGTTCTAGGTAACACTTACTTAAAATCTATGGACAGGATGTGTGGGCATGCTGTCGATAACCGCTGAAAATTTTGACTTGTCCTTCAGTTAAAAAATACAAACAAAAAAAAACCTAATGAAAAACATGTTTACAATAATACTTAATTTGGATGCCTAGCGGGCAAGTGTGCAGCACTGCGAATAAATAAAATATGCAACTATAACACTGTTTTGAAAGAGTAACCAAAGCACTTTAGCACATTACATATGTTAGCATTAGACTGGTGTGAAAGAACTGCTTTACCGACCTTGCCTGTGCAAAGCTATATCAAATATTTACACTCAAAAAAGCAAACCCGGTTGCTTTCATTTGGCATCATGGAAATGACGTAACTATCCGTAAAGCACTGTTTACATGAAGCATCTGAATTCATACAAATAGAAAAGTAGTCCCACTTAAAAAAAATACAACTTTATGGCTCAAATTACAAACATTTTGGCTGCAGAATTCATGTAAGTGATTTAAAAAATAGGAGATATACCCCATGAAACACTGGTCTGCTAGAATAGGGGAATTTTGTAAGTATTTAACCTGAAATATTCCATTAGATTGATTGGTCATAGAGATTAAGTGATGATTGCTGCTATTGATCATTGTTCCATATTTAAAAGCTATCATATAAACATTTTTTTTTTAATTAAAGCCATTCTCTAAATTAATGTGGGCAGTGGGCAGTTGTGGCCTAATGGTTAGAGAGTTGGGCTTGTAACCTGAAGGTCACCGGTTCGATTCTCGCACAAGGTGGGGATTGTGAATGAACAGCACTCTCACCGCCTTTGATACCATGACTGAGGTGCCCTTGAGCAAGGCACCAAGCCCCTAATTGCTCCCTGGGCACTGGAGCAATGGCTGCCCACTGCTCTGTGTGTGTGTGCATTTGTTCACTACTCACTGCTGTGTGTGTGCACTTGGATGGGTTAAACGCAGAGCACCAATTTCGAGTATGGGTCACCATACTTGACAATATGTCACGACTTTCACTTTAATCTTTAAAGTGATAGTTCACCCTAAAATGAAAATTCTGTCATCATTTACTCACCCTTAAGTCATTCCAAGCCTGTTGGACTGACTTTCTTCTGTGGAACATAAAAGAAGAATGTTTAAACTGTTTTTGTCCATACAATGAAAGTCAATGGGGTCCGCTTTTATTGTATAGACTATATATTATATTTTATAAAATATCTTCTTTTATGTTCCACAGAAGAAAGAAAGTCATACAGGTTTGGAACAACATCACATTGAGTGAATTATGACAGAATTTTTATTTATCCCTTTAATAATCATCAATAAATCATTTCTAATGTAACAGTACTGTTAAATTCATATTAAAGGATAAAATGTGTGGTAGTTTGTTGGAGCTGTGGGATAGTCATTGGTGTTGTCACGATCAATAAAAGTAGCAAAAGACCCAAATCTACACTAGTTTAAAAGTCTTTGAAAAGGTGCAGTAGCTGCTGTGTAAAGTCGAAAGTGGTAAACTGGAACAGAGGAAACTTTTCCTCAGAGCTTTGCCCTTTAGAAGACAGAGATTAGTCGCCATACTCTTCACGACTCTGGATAAGTCAGCAAGCTTTATCGCAGACTGTGGATTTATCCAGCAATGCTTAAAGTCAAGTTGTTTACATGCAGTTTATATTACAGATTTACTATATCTGTCATAAAACAGGTGTAAGCTGGACCATTAAAGAAGATTCTATTGGATACACCTCCCTCTCTGAATGACAAGTGATTTTTCTTTCCACACTCATGGTGAAGGTACTCCTCTAACGCTATCTCACGACCAATTCGTACGTATTTTACGAGGTGGCTAATTCGTATGACCTCACTCGTACGATTTTGTAGGATTTGAGTGATGGGTAGGTTTAGGGGCGGGGTTAGGTGTAGGTCATTCGTACAAATTCATACGTATTGTGCAACTCGTAAATGCACAACACGATACAATCACAATTTATGCGTAATGTGGAGTGGAATTTTAGATTAGTGAGATTTCATTGTTAGTGGGGCTATAATGAGTCATGTGAAGCATTAATATGATTAGGTAGAAAATTATGTTTTTATTATCTTAATTCAGTAATCATTTGTTAAGATATATTAAGGCGAGTGTCTTCTAATATAGCACAGCATCATGGGACTTTCTGCCTACTTGTGTCACATTAGATTACTCAGTCTGTCCCAGTGTTTTGGAAATGTTTTGTTCTGTTGTTTTAACTGTGCAAATGAGCTAAAAACTTCTCAGATATAGGCAACACCTTTTCAAAAGTTTGGTGTCAGTAAGCTGATTTCTGAAGGATCATGAGACACTACAAAAATAGTAGGCTAATGGCTGCTGAAAATTCAGGTTTGCCACCACGGGAACAAATTACACTTTAAAATAGATTAAAATAGTTATTTTAAATTGATTAATAATATTTTACAATATAACTTTTGCATCATTTTGCAAGTAGTAATCAATGAATCAATCAATCCCCACTGATCACATTAGTTTGGGAGCATATTGGCAACACGGTAATTTCATATTCTTAGTCTGTGAAAAAGTATGTTTGCCGGAGTTAGAGTATAGTCAATCTGGATGCATGTATTCACTTTTATCAGGGCTTCTTTGTCTGGCTCATTGCTCTCGCTTTCTGTATTAATGAGTGTGTTTTGCTCTGTGCATTTGCTGCTGTTTGGATTTGTTTGTCTCAGTTTGTTAGGGGTTTAAAAGGCTCGAAATAGCTCACCCCCCACCCCCCACCCAACCAAATATGGCCAAACATGCTGCCAACCAGGATATTGTTTTTCCTCATGACTGTTCTAGTTTATGAGAACTTGTTCCCACACCTCAAAGCATTTGCTAAGGCCTGCTAATTGACTGTAATGCCTGATGTTGACTTGAGAGCCAGCAAGCGTCAACTTGGACAGTGTACATGCAATTATAGTGGCCAACATGGCTAACACTGGTCACAACTGGTGTCTTAGCATTTAATTAGTTCTCTCTTTGCAAAATTGTGGCCCGCTTAGCGTCTTCAGCTGAGAGTAAACAGACTTAAGAGGTCCTGAAGGAGGCCAGAGACTTTATGCTTCCACAGGGATGCAGGAATAACGTACCACAAAAAGCCACAGGGGCTGCTCATGAAATAATAATGTGTCGAGTAAGAACATGCAGCTGAAATTTGCACATGAAAATCTTTGTGTCTTATATACCGCCTATGATGGTTCTTGGTGAAAAGTTAACATGCAAATAGACCCCCCTTGTCTTGTCTCCTCTGAGAGCAGTAGGCCCATTGTCTGGATTATGTTATAGTTTATTTAGTCTATTTCTAAAACCATTAAAGCAGTTGATTTTGCATTCATAATTTGTCTTTCAGGAGAATTACTCTAGTGTAGTCTGTTTGAAGATGCTCCAAAGATGGGGTCCCGAGTGAAAGGAAGGTACACACTTTGTGCACCAAAAGGATAGTAGTAAATAACATAGTGTGACAAATTGCAATTCATCTAATGAGGAATTCTGTGCATGTCAGTGTTTGTTTCATTAAAATCATTTCATGCTTATTTTCTTGCAGGATTTTAAATGCAAATGCAGGAAAATGTACTGTATGTGGCCCTATCCTGACCTCAACCCAAAGTTTTGCCATTACCTTAAAGGGATACAATATCAAAAACTGAAAGTTTTGTTAATATTATATTTACTTACCTCAAGTTGTTCCAAATCGGACTTTCTTTCTTCTGTGGAACACAAAAGTTGAATGTTTAAAATGATTTCCATACAATGAAAATCAATAGGGTTTTTGTTCCACATCTCATAGATTTGGAACGATATGAGGGTGACAGACTTTTCATTTTTGCCTAAATTATTGCTTTAAGTAGTCTGTCTATTGTTACTGACTCTTTTTGACTAAAATCCTGGCAAATTTACATACTGGTTCACATACTTTTTCCTATAATTGTATATGGCCTCTGCATTGCATTGCAGCTGCTTCTGCTGAGACATAATGCAGGTTATAGCGTTTCGTTCTACACTGACTTCAGGTGGAACTAATGTTCCGTTGACATTAGAGAAACCCAGTTACTGTGGTTGGATGTTTTTGACCAATCAGCATCATCTATTCGCACTCAAAGCTCCTGTTCACCTTTTTGCTGTTTTTTTAATGCACTCTCACCCAACACGGGCCACCCTCTGTTCTTTTTCTTTCCCTCGAATGTCACTGTGCCTTCCCAATGCATTCTGAGGCCTTTCACAATGAAAGAGGTATGAGAACGAAAGCGTGCGCGAGAGAGAGAGACATGTCAGCTTGCGCCCTCAGTCACGGCCGGTTAGTTAAAGCAAATGCCGTTGGCCTCCTGAGAGAGCGCGGGCCGGCCGAGGGTGCCAATCACAGCTGTACCCGGGGCTTTCCTGTGTTCCGTTCGCCGCGAGCTACTTTTTATTAATTTAATAAACATCCCGCAGAGAGTGCTGAGCTTCAGCCACCGACAGCAGCGCTGCTCAAGTCCTAATGAGAGGAGCTTACTTTAACCCGACACATAAAGGAGACAACGGCAACAAACGTACCCACACAACCTTTGACAGACACAAACAGACTCTTTAACATCTCGTATAGCAGAATGATGTGGGCCGGGACACGCTCAGTCTTATTTATTTATCTAATACCTCACTCATTAGTATTCTGAGATTGGCAGGCACTTTTCAGGGGCCAACGGAGAACACCTTGCAGTCGAAAAATAATGATGAGCTTACTTTAAAAGCGGCTTTTTCCGGCCCAGCGTGGACGGTAGCGGCAACGGGAGTCATTAAACGTGCCCTCTTCCTCTCAGCTTATGAGTATACACACAGCAACATAGTAAAAAAACACTCTAACCGTTACCATAATGCCTGGATAACGGGGACAAGAGAGTCTAGATGTCAAACACTGGAAAGTGTAAATTCCCCGTAATAGAAATTTCACTTCGTTTGCCTTCATTTCTCTCCCTCTCTATGTTCCCTCCTGTTCCCTACCCTCTTTATTCTGTACCGCTACATATATTCATGAATTCATGTTTGTGATGAAAACTTATGCGGATTGAGGGGGGAAAAACAAACATAAAGTGTATTTTGACGAGGATCTGCCTCGTTTCAGTGCCAGAGAGCTGCACCAGCTTCGGTCCTCGGGGACGCGCCAGGACGGTAGACCCTCATTCCGTATTTCTCTTTCTCTTTTCTCCTACCCCCTCCATACTGCGCTCTCTCTCTCTCTCTTTCTCCATCCTCTACCTTGGCCCTCCCTCATTTTTTTCCCCCTCTGTCAAAGTCAGTTACAGACGGAAGATCTCTCCTTCTTAAATAATTCACAGGTTGATTAATAGACTCACAAGGGTATAATT
>JAFVLL020044227.1:0-10959 GCA_021397915.2 Tor tambroides | reverse complement strand
CCCTAAGAGATTACTGTAAAGATGAAAAGATATCAGAGCGTTTCAACGCCAGAGATTCCACACCAAACGCGATCAATTTGAGCCTGTGGTGCGTTTGCTGAAAGATGCTGATGCTGGCAGTTCCTTCTCTGATTCAGTAAGCACAGATTTTTCTCCCTAATTATGGTCAAATTACAGACTCTGGCTGCGGGATCACCAGCCTTTCCTCCCATTCTCTCCCACAATCCTTCATTCTTTTGTGAGGACGGGGAAAATGCGACATATCTGTTTTGAAAACTTGATGGAGCGCACTGCGGTGAGCTGAAAGTGTTTACTAAAAGGAACCATTTTAGCGTCTCACATTTTCATGAACTCACACAATTTGGCAGAATCCTCTGCAGCTCCCTTTGCAAAAAAAAAAAAGGAGCCAACTGTAACAGAATCATAGTACGCTGATGGTATCAAATGGTAAATATTGGATGATTAACATTTTCATGTACTTTGGTCTTGACTAAGGATAAGTCGGTTGTCCTGGCTTTGGTATTTTGGGATATTTTAATTCGCAAACTGACAACATACTATGAATTGTACTATAGCTACAGTCATTCTCAGCAAACAGACAAACTCGCTCTGTTGTGTTTTCAAAATAGTGTCATCATTTACCCACCCTCATGTCATTCCAAACCCGTAAGACTTTTGTTAATCTTCGAAACACAAAGATATTTTTAATGAAAATGGGTTTTTATAATAAACCTGAGAGAAAACTTTCCCACTTCAAAAAGTTCATAAATAGATTGTAAAATGAAATCAAGCAGTTTAATCCAAGTGATCTGAAGAGGAGCTCAACTGTACTTGAGAGAACAAACCTGATTGGTTCTTGCGGAACTCAAACAAGCTTGTGTGACACACAAGAACAAACATGATTGGTTCTAGCATGTCCAGCAAGCACATCTAAGCCTCTGTTTACCATATTTGATGAGCTCTATGTGCGTTGATCAATGTTTATGTGAATAAAGCCTAAATGAAATATGTTTGTCATACAAAGCGATCATATCTCTTCAGAAGACCATTTTGGGGAAATGAGGAGATGGTCCTCACTGCAGAACACAGATCCAGATCCAACTCCTCCCACCTTCCATATACCTAAACCTACCCGTCTCCACCCCCTGATCCCTAAACCTACTCATCTCCACCACCTAGATGTGTATCCAACCACCCCTCCTGGATCTTGTGTTCCGCAGTGAGGGGCTACTGAAAATGAGGTTTCACCAGGGGGGACAGAAATCTCTCAGGCTTCATTAAACGTCTTACATTTTGTTTCAAACATGAATTAAAGTCTTTAAAGTCTTTTGAGTAGGTTTAGAGTGACATGAGGGTTAAGTGTTGGGTGAACTAACCTTTAAGCTATTTAAAATGAGTCAAGTTGAGACCTCTCTTTATATCACGTTGTGCTTCTTTGTGAAACACTGTGAAATACACCTGATCAGGATCAGATGACCTCAAAACCAGCCTAATTATAAGGGTCTACCTTGTGACCTAGGAACCCACTAACTAGTTGATTTTGAAAACAGTCGTTTGGCACATCCCTAGCATTTACATGGTACTCCAAGAGACAGCAAGGAACTATCATGAAACATGTTGAAAAACAAAACAAAACATGAAATTACCATGATACCATGCCCAAAAATCATTCTGCTCATACCATTCTGTTACCCCATATCAAAAACTGTGTGTCATCTGGCATATTCAAAAAAGGCACTTTACACTGAGTAAGATATCTGGACCACATGTAAGTCAATGAACTCGCTGAGTCTAAATGCCACAAAAGGTTAATGACTAGCTGTTACGTTACTCAATGGCACACACTGGACACACTTCATTTGACGGGCAGCCAAAAAGCTGACAGGCCAGAAAAAGCAAAAGATGGTTTTAGATGGTTTTAAAGAGAAAGCACTTCAAAAAAAAAAAAAAAAAAAAAAACTGAGAACATGAGCCGGAAAGCTATAATTGACATGATAAACTGTAGAAAAATACTTGTCCATGTGGTTATATTAACTTCCTTAGCCAGATGGCATATTTAATTTGACACAAAGAATGCTGTGAGGGACAGAAGTACAATCCGTTCAAAGACATGTAACTCAAAACATTTACAAATTTATACAAGAATTTCAAATAGCAAACGATTTATATAGAAATTTGTTCATCTCATGTCATTATGTCATAGGTCGCATCTATTTTTCCTTTTCTTTCCAAATGTTTTTGTCCACCAGAAATGTGTGGAAAGTACAGAAGCCAGTTTCTGTCACTGAATAAAAATGTGATTGTGACTTTTTATCTCACAATTCTCAAAACTCACTAAGTTTATAACTCGCAATTCAGACTATCTTCACCAGAACTGAGTTTTGTTACAATTCTGACCTTATTTCTTGAAATTCCAAGTTTATGTATCACAATTCTAACTTTTTTCCCTGAATTCATATTAAAGAGACGCCTAATTCTGTGGACAAAAGGATCTGTATCACAAAAATAAAATGCTCAAGAAATGTTTTGTAGGTACATAACATTCAGATTCATATTCATGCACAAAATCACATTTTACATTGAAAAAAATGTATATTTTGTCCACGCCAAAGAAAAAAAAAAAAAATGATAAAGGCGCTTCCGTAGAAAAGATACTTTCTGTATTTCGTCAGCTGCCAACTGAATTTCACTGCCGTCAAATTTAATATGGCATCTACTCTGACTAAGGTCCATACTGTCTATACCCGTGATACCATATGATATCAACACAACAGAATGATCACATGACACAAGAAAACAACAGCATTTTTAAACACTGACAGTGACACTAACCCTTTTTCTGGGGGGTCCTTTATCTTCCTCCTTCCCTCCCCTGACACTCTTGGCATGCTTGGCGGTCTTCTGCTCTCCTGGCTGCTTGATGGTGATGCGGATCTCAGGAGGACAGATGTAGTTCTCTAAGTTCTTAGGAGGCTTCTTGGCCCGCTTGGTTGTTTGTATCTTCAACTTCAGGCTGCCTTCAGAGAAACTGGCCTCCTTAATGGAGAATTCCTGCTCCTCCAGCCCATCTCCCTGCCCCCATCTCTCACTGTCTGCATTAGAAGTGGCATCAATGTCCTTCCCCAGACCAAGGTCTTCGTCCTCCTCATGGTCCTGTTGCTCTCCAGGTAAAGGGAGGTTCTTGACTGGACTGGCAAGGAGACCTACCTCACTGAGATCTGCTCTGTTGATGGTGGTAACAGTGGAGAAGAACTCCTCGTTTCCTTTGGGCCGGGCCGTCCGAGTAAGGTCTCTTTGCTCCATTGACGATCTCAAAGCTTCGTCCAAGAATCAGGAAGCAGAGGGACCCAAAAAGGGCAGAGGGTCACCAGTCCAGATGATTGAGTTTAATCAGAGAGTGATGTGATGGTTTTTGGCTCTACTGCTCTCGAAATCTTATAAATCTCATTAAGGTGGAGTTTTTCCCAGGTGAAACTGAAAGTAGAGTCAAAAAGAACAAATTATTAGTTAATTAAAACTATAGACACATGTCCAGACACGCCAAAGCCCACGTGAAAAAGACATGAAAAAGCCGTTTAACCATATCACATTCTCTTACATGTTTTCTAACCAGACATGACACAATAAACCCATTTCTTTCAGGATTAATCCGAGTTTTTTCATCCTAACCAGCCGCAACAAGCAATGAGTTACAAAACGTTTTGTTATCACTTGGTTTCTATTTCTGTTACACTGTGTTGGGTAGCCCCGCCCCCAGACAAATCTCATTGGTCCAGGGATGTAAACACACCTGTGTGTTACACAATACTAAATTTCTTTTTACTTACTTTAAATTAGAGATTTACCGGTACCATGTCAGATATTGGATTTATTCTCTTTAAATTGTCACCCTGTTTTTACATTTAGATTACTTTTGATATCATCTAACACTCACTTAGAGATAATCTCAATCTTTAACAAATCTGGAAAAGAATATTAATTTTTAATACCATACATTATATGCTGAGATGCTTAAATTCACATTCAAACCATTGATTTTTTTTTTTTTACTTTTTATTTTAAGTGTATTTAGATGCAATAGTATATAATTTTAATATATATCGGCCATTTATCAGTTATTGGCCATTACATGAAAATAATCTACGGCTTACTGATTGAATTTAAGTACAATTTTTAAACACTTCAGTACATCAGACCTGGTGTATGGTGATGAAATACTTCCTCAGTACCGTAATTCCTATTTAAGTGGGCAAGGTGAATTACTGAGCAAGACAAATGTGTCTTTGTTAAACCACCAATTAATCAGCATCGGGCTTTAAGCACACAGTCTTCAACCCGAAACAGTTGTACCACTGGCTCCAGGCAAACTCCCTGACACCATAATTACATTGCTGACCAGCTCATTTGCTTTAGCGGTCAGTTGAGTAAGCCTAGTCACGGTGTGAAAGTCAACAAATGTCAACAAAACACTTTCCAGACATCAAACAGACCACAACCTGAGCGACCACAGACCTGGAAAAGCCCAATTAGGGTTGAATATAACACCTCTGCAGCACATATATAGCATCAAATTGGGTATTGAATGAATTTAGCAGAATTCATTTCAGGACACCGGCATTCAACATATCAATTATATCAGTCAAACAAACCATGGCTGACAAAATCCATCTAAAAATAATTCTAAAACCGTTCTGACATATGGATGTTATGTCATACCTATGTCAATGCCTGGAGACACACACAGTAGATAAGCCTGACAAAACAAAGTTGACAATAGCCAGAACGGTGGACAGTGGCAAATTTAACACTAATCCTTGAAATAAGCAGGTTCTATTTCAGAGAGGAGTTCAACACAAACTCTCCATTCCTCAAGCGTCAGACGCATGATGTCAGTATTGATGTATATAGACGGAGGATTTGGAGCATTGAGCTCAGTCTCTCATCTGCTGTTGGCTTGTTGTCAGACAGAGCTCAGTGTCATTTACCCTTTCAACTGCCAGACAGGTGACAGATGAGAGGCTACTGAAAACAACAGCAGCTATCGCAAGACAGCCTGGATCCACGCTAGACTAAACAGCTCTATCTATCCATCATATCATGACAGTCAAAATGGCATGATTCTCATTCCAGCCCGTGCCGACTCAAACACACCCATTCACAAATCCTCAATGAAACCCAGTTGTTTATATCTTACTTGTCTATACCTCTGAATAGTGTCCCAATGCATCTTGGGTGTTCTAGCTATTTGGCAAACAGACCGAAAAAAAAAGCGACGCAATGCCACAGTGACCACATATACACTGCAGCTAAAATGGTTGTCACTCCTTATTTAAGGGCTTAATCCTGTTCTGCACAAACATGGTTCAATATGTGCCCACCTCAAAGTGAAAATATAAAAGGGTAATTGTGCCTTCATTACTTGTAGTTATGAGTTTATTTCTCATAACCATGACTTTATACAGTATTTTACAATTTTGACTATGTTTCTTGTAATTGTGGCTGCATTTCACTTAATTGTGACTTTATTTCTTACAGTTGTGAAGGCATATTTCACAAGTGTCACTTTATTTCACATAATAGTGACTTTATTTTTCATAACTATGACTTTATTGGTATCTTACAATTGGGACTATATTTATTGTAATTGTGACTACATTTCACTTAATTGTAATGTTATTTCTTACAGTGGTGAATGCATATTTCACAACTGTCACTTTATTTCAAATAACAGTGACTTTATTTTTCTTAACCATGACTCTATACAGTATCTTAGAATTGGGACTATATTTATTGTAATTGTGACTACATTTCACTGAATTGTAACTTGTATATCTCACAATTGCCACTTCATTTTGCATAACAGTGACTTTATTTCTCATAATTTTGACTTTTATTTCTAATAACGGTAACACTTTTGTATAGGGACCAATTCTCACTATTAACTAGTTGCTTATTAGCATGCCTATTATTAACATACTGGCTGTTTATTAGTGCTTATAAAGCCCATATTCTGCATGACTCTATTCTATATCCCTAATCCTACCCAATACCTAAACTTAACAACTACCTTACTGACTATTAATTAGGAGTAATTAGGAGCTTTTTGAGGGAAAAGTCATAGCTAATCATTTGTAAATAGTGAGAACTGGACCTTAAAATAAAGTGTGGCCCTAATAACCATGAATTTATACAGTCTCTTACCATTTTTAATGTACATCTCACAATTGGCACGTAACTGCGAATCAATATCTATTATATTTTGTGATTAATACAAAATATAATTTGTCTTAATGTGTCACAACTTGATTATTCTTATTTTAAACTATTTCACAATTACTTGTTTTATTTTTTTTTAACTCTGGAAGCAGAAACAGGCATCCAACGTTTGGTTACTTTGGGTCATGACAACCAAATTCACTCCCTATTCATCACACATTTTTTGCGCTGCTGACATTAATAATACCTCAAATTGGGTTTGTTGAGGTTTGGTGTGCTATTAATTTTCTTTACTGTAAGTCCAATCAGAACACCTTAGCAACAACCAAGAAACCACCTAGAACAACTAGCCTAGCCAAGCAACTTACAACCAATCAAAACAAGTCACTAGCACTACCTTAGTCAAAAATATCTACACAATATGGACTAAACTGATGACATTAATGTTTTTTTGTTTACAACAGGAGTGGTTTTTTTTTTTATTATTCACATTCACAAAATGATTCACATCCACTAGTAAATATGGTTGTTAAAGAGCCCAGTCAATAATCAGTGTGTTTCCTGGTTGTGTAAGTGTAATCCATACTCACAAACATAATGCCCCTCACAAAATACTAAACCCCAAGACCCAGTTTATGTAACAGAAAGCTCTGTCTGGCAGAGTGGGCACGCTAACTGCACACTAATTGTGTAAGAAAACAGTCGGCTCATAAACAGGTTTATTATTATCACAAATATGCCCCGGGCAGACCATGGGTAACTACAACACATAAAGCAGTTCTGTGTCAGCAGCGCTGCCTGTGGCAGACTCAAAGGGGGGATATATTCAGACGCTCATACTCAAGGGGCTTTACATACTGATCTGCCCTCTTTTCTGATGCATCTCAATTAGGATGATCAGAGCATCGGGGGCCAATTATCTGAACAAATTCAACTAGATCAGCTCAACAAAATCAGCTCAACTGGGTTAATGATGACAATGTAAAAAATTCAATCAAATGGCGGGCGTTTTAATAAGTTACTTAAAAGTTCACAATGAAACTGTAATCAGGGCTTAACACAAAGGATAATCAGCTGACCTGGGGCCGGTTGAAAGAACTGTCAATTGCCCTGTCAGGCCAGTGCTGTGATGTCACTAGACTTCATACATAAATTTTTATGCCTCCTTAAAAAAAAAAAAAAAAAAAAAAAAAAACTTACTGTTGATCCCTGGTTTTAATGTGACAGTATATGTTGTTAAGAAGTGAGATGTATGTTCTGGGCTTCTTTCAAAGCCTGTGCTCTAAGGACTTTTTTGAACTGACACAATCTGTAGTCGGGTGTCAAGACTGTCTGCTGTGGTGAGAGGATTCCTCTCTGTCCCAGTCCCTTTTAAGGCCATGAACAGTGAGCAGGCTTGAGGTAGACTCATAAACAGCCTTGCCAAACAACGGTGCTCACAATCTGTTGAGATCCTGTGGTAAACACAGAAGAAACTCTCATCATCTTTTTGATAAAATACCAAAGGGATGCTTTTGATTTAAACTCCTTTGAAATAATAAACATACTTTAATTCTAAATTGTTTACAATAATTGTTCCACAAGTTTTCTGTTTTCTACAGCCACAAAAACGGTCTTCAATCTATCTAAATTCTATATTAAGCATGTATTTGTGTCTTTTAAATGGAATATCTTATTGTGAATTCCTTTATGCATGTAATTCACCTTGTAATTTTTGAATCAAAATGTCATATGTGGATGTTGTGGTGAAAGCTTCAGACTTCTCTCTGGTGACTTTTTCAAACATTTAGTCTGCTTAAAGGGATAGTTCTCCAAAAAGGTACATTTTAAACATGAGTTTCTCACCCTGTACTTGTTCCAAACCTGTATGAATTTCTTTCTTCTGTTGAACACAAAAGAAGATATTTTGAAGAATGTGAGTAACCAAACAGTTGATGGTAGCCATTGACTTCCATATTAATTTTTTCCCATGCTATATGGAAGTCAATGGCAACCGTCAACTGTTTAGTAACCAACAGTCCTCAAAATACCTTCTTTTATGTTCAACAGAAGAAAGAAACTCACACAGGTTTGGAACAACTTGAGAGTGAGTAAATAATGACAGAATTATAATTTATGGGTGAACTATCCCTTTACAATCGACTTCTTTCATTTTTAATTTTTTGATAATCCGTTACACTCATCATCTCACACTCACATCAAAATAAGGAAGAAAATATCCATCACTACTTCCTCTTCGTTGCAACTTTAATGACCAAATAAAAAGCGCAGTAAAAGCATTTCAATATTTACAGTGGTGCTATATATATCGTAAATACTGGATGTACCTCCCAGCCTAATTGTATTGGCAAGAAACACTTGTCAGTTATATTTCCCATGGTGCTATGGGGGACTGTGAGGGACAGAAGTACAGTCCGTTCAATGTAATTTCTATCAACTGGAATTTTTTGGCAAGACATATTTTCAGTGTTTTGTCAGCTTGAACGATCGAACACCCATTTACACCGCAGCACACCATATTGAACGGACTGTACTTCTCCCTCACAGGCTGATTTTCGTTTGTGTTAATTCAAATAAGGCGTCTACTCTGGCTAACATCAATAGGCCCCTCAGAATTGGCACGGTTGACACATGCCCTGCAGCTCTACAAATGAAAGGAAACTTCACAATCCCGGCCACATTTGTTCAAGACATCAATTGTCATGACACGGCTGAATTACACACTCTATGTGCCGTAGCTTTGGACGGCTACGCAAAGTATATTCTACAACAGTGGTGCGACGTAAATAAACACTCACCGTTCGCATAAGGTTCCCAAGATTGAAAAAGAATTAAACCAAATGTGTCTGCTGTCTAAAAACCGTGGTTTCTTTTCCAGTGCCTTGCCCTTGACCTGATGCAGTCACACAGTGAAACAAGCTGACCATGATCTTAATTTCAAGGCCAGTGAGGAAATCTAGTTTCTTGAATGGCTGAGCTGTCACAACAGACAACACTAATGAGAAAAGGTGCTAAAGTGACATGAGGGGCATGGCAGAAATGATCTTTCCAATCAAATCACCTCAAAAAGAAACAACAGATACAAGTAGGCCTGCAAAATAAACTGAACTGAAATCACAGCTGCCTTGTTTAATTACTAAGCCACAAGAAAGTTAATTAAACAAAAACACTTTAAAATATACTGTATGCTTGCACTCTTTGTTGTTAGTTACTACACAGAGCACTATTTTTATTGGCAGGAGACTGTGGGCAAAACACGACTCAAGTGACCGCCGCCTTAAACACGACAAAACAGCCCTACATTAGCAACTGCTAACATTCACCATTTTCACCAGTTTGGACCTTTCTAATGCAAGTCTATGAGGATCTGTGTGTTGTAGTTGTAATTATATTTTATGGAAATTACCCCCAAAAAATGATTTAAATTTCATTTAAAGAATGCAATGTCACTTAATTTACATATTTATTGTGGTCATAGTGGAGGTGATATTAGTTAACTAAAGGGTTCACAGTACCATAGTGAAACTGTTCGTGTATAAATGTTAGGAAACAATATTGTTAACTTTCAAATGAAGCTTTTATGTTATCAGGTGACTCTGAGGAGTGTCTGTCTCGATTCTGATTTGCAGTGTCTACAGTTTCTAATTATGTTACTCTGAAATGTAACAATTTATTTAAAGGGACAGTTCACCCAAAATGAAAGTTACGTCATCATTTACTCACCCTCATGTTGTTCCAAACCTCTATGACTTTCAACACACGTGAAGCTATTCTGTCATTCTTTTTGACCCTCCATGAAAATCAGTGAAATCTGTTCATCATATAAAGCAATCATTTCTTTTCAGAAGATACGGATTAATTTTACAATGTCTTTGGGAACTTTTTGAGGCATCAAAGTTTTGGTGGAATAGACTTTCAATGGAGGGATAGAAATCACTCAGGTTTAGAATGACATTAGGGTGAGAAAAAGATGACAATTTTCATTTTAGGTGAAATGATGGCAGATAAAAATGCTTAGCACTTCATTCCATTCCATAAGAATGATATCCAATTACTTCATGAGTATATTTTAATGAAAATCACATGCTTCACAGAAATCACCTGCTTATTCCTGTGGGATGCTGTGTAACCTTGCCTGCATGTGAACAGCAATAAAGGTTCATTTGGAGGTGTTATTCAATGTTATTGGTTTCTGCAGTTTTTCATACCCTGAGAGCTGCTGTTTAAGTGTGATCTTTTGCCCTTTTGTGATTTTACCTGCTTAGCAACAGCAAACTGAAGGTCAGTGTTTACCACAGTGTGGTTCATATCACAACTTGCATCAATGCATAGATAAACAGATTCAAATAATCATTTCCTTTCCTTTTTTATCAAATTTAAGGATCAAGCATAAATCAAAGTCTGACTGATTGATGCTTTGAATTAGACTACTGACAATACTGGCGAGTTATCCATCAACACAATCCCTGGTGCCGGCCATCCCGAATAACTAAAACACATCTGATACCGTCCTTCTGCAGCAAAGTTTCCAAATGTGCAGCCAATCCCACTTGAATTCACAAAAAACCAGCCGCCCTTGTCTTGTTTTCTTCGATGACAAAAGCAAATGGATTTCTGCCAAAATGTAAATTTTAAACTGAGGAGAGATCGGAATTTCGACCGCGCAAAAACAAAATGGCTGTAGTCAAAAGAAGAAGAAAAAAAAAAAAGAAACGGCCCTCCTCCCCTGTAGCTTGCTGCCAA
>JAFVLL020044226.1:0-10512 GCA_021397915.2 Tor tambroides | reverse complement strand
CTGATTAGCTTCTTCAGGTGTGTTTGATTAGGGTTGGAGCTAAACTGTGCAGGACACCGGCCCTCCAGGACCGAATTTGCCTATCCCTGTTTTAGTTGCTTTGGATAAAAGCATTTGCCAAATACATAAATGTACATTTAAAACATAATTACTGCACCACTAGTGTTACCAAACAAAATTGGAAAATGAACTATATGTTCTGAGTGGCTCTTTCTTGTGCAAACGTTGCTGTCATGATCCTAGGATGTTTTATATGGTTGTCAGCATGTTAACGTGGTTTTTAAGATGAGATGTTCAGGTTGCCAGGGCATTGTTAGGTGGTTCCTTACTTGCCCAAAGCAAAAGAGCCCAAGTCTCTATAGCACTTTGTCTCTAAAGGAGAGTCTCAAGCCATATATAATGTGAGTTTATTGGATTTTTTGCTCATTTTAAGTAAAAATTGCAAGTCGAGCTGCCTGGAAAAGCTATGGCACACCTTTACTCAAGAAGTCAGGGAGTTTGAGGTGTCATTAAGGTCCATAGTGCAAATTGCTTGGCAAAGTTTATTGTTTACATACAGGAGTTTGTTTAAATCTCTCCACCTCTGTCACTGGTCAGAAAAGCAGATAGTCTAGCTAGCCCCCAAACTCATGACAATGGGTGAACCAGTGCTGGACTGGTCTTTGATAGCACTACAGAGCCTCTCTGTTTACACTCATCAGAGAAATCATACATGTGAACAAACCAAGTGATCTCAGATCCCCCTAAAAGGACCCAAAAATGATCCGTACTCCGGTCACTTCTGGTTTGTGGGTCCGTTTGTGGTCAGTTTCCTCGTGATTTGTGAAAGCAATGAGGTCCCTTTTTCTTTTTTCTTTTTTTTTGTATGGACCAACATATTATATGTTGTTTACATATTATTTACAGATGTAGTTTTCGATATTTTTCAATATATTCAATATTTTATTTAAAAAAAATACATACATAAATACATAAATAAACAATTAAACCAACTCTTAACTGTAACAATACAAAAAAATTGTGTTGTCATTTATGTAATCTACGGCTAGCAGTGCATTAAACTGTTGTAATGCAAGATGTGGAGGCAAAGAGCTACCCGATGCGCAGCAGAGATCTAGCATTCTGGCCACTTTAAATCAGACATATAGATGAAGTAATGCGGTAAAATCACATTTATTTGAATGCATGAATTCTAGCTTTGATTTGAATTAATTATCGAGAGAGAGAGAGAGAGAGATGTATGTTGCGTGTGTAAGTGCATCTCTCTCTACAAACAATGAAGCTGTGAGTTTAGTTACATCAAAAACAGTGATTACCTCCTTGTTGTAGAGAGAGTGCAGCGTGATCTCAGATCTTACTCTTTGTGTGTGTGTGTGTGTGTGTGTGTGTGTGTGTGTGTGTGTATGTGTTTGTGTGCATCAGTGAAATCGGGGCATTAATATAGAACGGTGATTAAACTGACTTGGAACAACCTATGCATTAAAAAGTTTTAATGCACACCTGCCAGCTAATCAGAATTGAGTATTCAGATGGACCATGGTATAATATATAATCTTTACAAAAAAAAAAATCAATAAAACTACCAATGAAATACAGCTTATTATAAATTTAAATAATTTTATAACTGATCTTCAATCTTATCGGAGAAAAAAGGAAGTTGAATTAACTGCATAATGTTCCCATTTAATTTTAAATTTGACTGAAATGCGTTGTTAAAGCTCTGCAAATGTCTTGACAAGTGACAGGATGAGGGATTGCCAGCTCTTCCTCACCCCCTTCCCTGTCCACTTCATCTTCTGATTTTTCCAGATTCTAGCATTCCTCTGCTGCACATAGGCTGGGGTCTGAGCTCTTATTAAGGTGTGATGTGAACAAGAAGATCACTTTAGTGCTGAAGAGGACCAGAAAAAGGACCAGGTTCTCTTTTGAGTTGACTATATTGTGAACACCAAAAGGACTGAGGTCACTTTTGGCTGGTTCCCTTTCTGGTTCACTTTAAGTGATCTATATGTGAAAACACCCTTAATGATAGTTGAATGCGCATATTAAGCTAGAAAAGGGGAAAGTGTTTTTACATAAAGTTTCTTTATGTCTCTTTGTGCATACATGTAGAAATAGCTGTCAGAAACAAAAGCATTAGAGAGTTGTTTTGCTCAGAACTGTAGTAGGTCTCAGCAGCAGCTCTCATGGGGTGTGCAAGTGGAGGGCAGGAATTCCACATCTAATTGTGGAGGCTGTTGACGCTGACGCTTCCTGGTGAGTGTCCTGCTCTTGCTAAAGAACTTTGGCATTCCTGTTTTGGAAGACAGCCAGGAAAGGCTGGAAACATGGAGATTCACAACCCGTTTCTGTGTAGTGTCAGAATGGGTGACTTTACATTGTGGTTTTGTACTTATTGACACATTACACATACCTCTTTATGTGTGTTTGTGTAATGATGGCTTTGCAAAGACGTATACTACCATTCAAAAGTTTAGGGTCAGTATGTTTTTGTTTGTTTATTTAGAAAGAAAGAAATTATTTTATTTAGCAAGGATGCATTGAATTGATCAAAAGTGACAGTAAAGACATGATGTTACAAAAGACTTCAAATCATTTTTACAAATTGATTCATCATTAAAGAATCCTTAAAAAAAAAGTGTATCACGGTTTCCACAAAAAATACTATGCAGCAAACTCTTTTCAACAATGATCATGTAAGAAATGTTTCTAAATGATGATGTGACTCTGAAGACTGGAGTATTGGCTGCTGAAAATTCAGCATTGCCATCACAGAAATAAATGACAAATATCTTAAAATAGAAAATTGTTGTCAATAATATTTAACAATATTACAGTTTTTAATGTATTTTTGATCAAATAAATGCAGCCTTGCTAAGCAGAAGATACTTATTTAGAAAATATTAAAACCTAGCCAAACCTTTGAAATAAACCAGACTTTATGCTGCTGCATTTCTATAAAGTTAAACTTTCTCAACTTTGTCGCCTCAGACACGGCCACGTTGCCAGTGGCTGCAGTCACTCATGTTCCCGGAAACTGCCAGCTCTCTTAGACAAGACTTCTGGTTGCATTTTGTCAGTTCAGAAATGTGTCAACACCTCTTCAAAATGAAGGAAACAATGTTTATTCCAGTAATAAATACAGCTGTGGATCTCTGAAAGTCAGTGTAAACAGACATTGCAAACACTGATTTTTAGAGCTCAGCGCATTTTAATGAAATTAGAATCATTCTTTAATATCTCTAGTCACTCTCTTTATGATCCTTTTGTAAAAAACACAGTGGTAAACCAAATATCTGAACTTGGAAAAACATGTCTACGTAGTCCTAGAGAGCTAGGGAAATACTCAGATGCCTAAATGCCATTTTGCAGTGTCCTCTAAGCTTGTGTAAACAAACGTCATTGGCCTGGTGTTTTCCTCTCTGAGCCATGCAGAGAGGAGCCTGACTCCAGCTTGACTGGCTTCGTTATGCAACTTAAGATAATACTCCTCTGTTCCTATCTTAGATGAACAACTGTCCTTGGGGTTGCCAGGAGATCATGCCATTTCGCTGAACTCTCTGTAATTGCTTTTCAATAATGCATCCAAACGTCAATGTTGCAGCCTATTGGAGAAAGCAGTTGCTTCTAGAAGAGCATGAAGCATCAGGAACTGTGCTCGCTGTCACATACATGTTTTTTCAAGTGATTATTTGCTGCGTTAAATTTAAGAAAACCTCCTTTCCTTTGTGATGGATTGACTTTAACCCATATAAAGGAATTGAGCGTGCTTTAATGTAGACAGAAAAATGGACTAAAGTTCTTGTTTGCAGTTCAAAAATCTTTGTTACTATAATACTGCTAAAAAAACTAACCACAAATGTTGCTTTTCTAGATTATTTACCCTGATTTAACGATATTTAGATATTGGTACTGGACAACAATACAACTATTTTATGTTGTGTATGATATCTTCAAGTATGGAGATGTACATGAATGCACAAAATATTAGTACCATTTTTTATTTTTAATAATGTATTTTTTAATTTATACTTTATAAATTGGCTGATATTGTATATTTAATTGTTAATGCTCATTTTTACTTATTTTTTAGACTGATTATATTGTTTCTTACGTTATCCAATGTTCAATAAAAATGAATCTTTAAAAACACTAATAATTTTAATAACTGTTAAATCTAATCTTTAGCATAATCTCAAAAAGATTATTCTTTATATTATCATTTTTATACTTTACATTATAATACCTAAATTCATTTGTAACATTTAAAACCATTCATTTTAGTTTATTTTTAATTTATTTAGACTAAAATAGTACAGAGTTTTGATATTGAACATTGTTATTGGCATAACAGGAAAGTAATGCTCAGTTTATCGGTGTTGATTTAAATAATTATATTGGCCCCTTTCTATCTTTGTTAATAACTCAACAATACTCTCTCAAAGTTCTGGTTACTTTTGTCTTGTGGGATGAATGATGAATGAGCTGCTTGCTAAAGCTGACATTAGCATTTTAATTGAGAAATTCTTTGAGGGACGAACCACAGACTTAAAGGTGGCCTGTGTCACCTCCAATCTATGGCTTAGTGACGGTTAATGTGTTGTGATAATGTGATTGTGCAATTACCACCACAGCTGACAGGCATAGCCTCTTAAATGTGATTCTTCTTGGTCTGTAATTGTAGGTTTTATCAGGGTCCGTAAGAGTGCAAACAAAGCAATTAGGTTTAGATTATAGTATTAATACAAATGGCAATTTGTAATTTGATAGAGTTCTAGACCTGACCTTTCAAAGGGACAGAGTTGTAAACTAATCCTGGCCTATTTTGGAAAAGACATTGATGCAGAGCAAAGGTGTAAGCATTAGTATAAATCACTATTCCTGATTTGAGGTTAATTGTTATAATCCTCAACGTGACAATGCTCTTGCCAAAGTCTTTAGAACAAAAATGTAAATAACATCAGTTTTTATATTACTTGTTTGCATTTCTAACAATTGCATGCATGGATATTTAAAATATGCATGCATATTTAGCTCTAGATTTCAGTATGGATGCAAACAATAGACTTTACTTTATAAAAACTACTTTTAATGCTCATTTTAGTTAAATGTAGAAGGTTTGGTGGTCAGCTGAAATATATAGTAATTGTGAAACAGGAGAAGAGTGTATAACCCTATTCTTACAGGACAAATTGATGCTGCATAAGATCCAGATCAGGCCTATAAGCTAGTGTGTCATCTGATTTACTGTTTTTACCTTTAGTTTGATGTCTTATTGAAAAGCCTAATCTTGTTTTGTCATGTCAATTAGAGCAAGAGTGCACAGCAGATTCTTGTTCCCAGTGAATACAGGGAGGTAATTGGTATAGATTTACCTTTGCCAAGCGACTGCATCTTTATATGTACTGTTGCCACGGAAACCCCATCCACCCTCAGACTCTTGTTTCCCAGTAAATGGTCCCCGAACCAGCGCCAACAAAAGGAGTGAATCCTAAATAAGTTGTTTTATCATGATCAGCTAGGTCTCTAATAATACGCGATCAGAGGACGTTTTTAGACCAAAGCACAACACAGTTGTGTTATTCCTTAGATCTTCAATTATAGCACAATAATAAGTTCCTGTATTTTTAAATGTAGGATTTGTATTCATATATAAATTCCACTCTTATTTTAATTTTGATACTCTTTAACATGATGTTGTTTAGTTCAGATGCAACATCTTAAGATGAAGAAATAGAGTGGATGTAGAATGAGAAATAAATTGGATGGAAAAGCAAAGAAAAGAAGAAAATGAAGGAAACAAAGACATTGAAAGAATGAGACTTTCCCAGTCAGAGGCAAGCTCCTTGATCTCCCAGAATTCTCTTCAAGGAAAGTTTGACCATTTCCTCAGTGATTTGACAATCCAGTTGGGGTCATATCTTCTCCATATGTGTGGTGAATAATAATCTGTTGCATGCAACTCAAGTCTTTATCATTTAATCTGAATTAGTTTTGAGAAACATATACAGTGGGTACGGAAAGTATTCAGACCCCCTTAAATTTTTTCAATTTTTTTATGTTGCAGCCTGATACTGCAATTGTTTAAATTCATTTTTTTTCTCATTAATCTATACTCTGTACCTCATAATGACAAAGTGAAAACAGAATTTTAGAAATGTCTGTAAATTTATTAAAAAGAAAAAAACTGACATTTCAAATTTACCTAAGTATTCAGACCTTTTGCAACAACACTTGAAATTTAGCTCAGGTGCCTCCCATTTCTCTTGATCACTGCTGAGATGTTTCTATACCTTGTTTGGAGTCCATCTGTGGTAAAATAAATTCATTTGACATGATTTGGAAAGGCACACACCTCTTTATAAAAGGCCTCACAGCTGACAATGCATATCAGAGTGAAAACCAAGCCATTAGGTCAAAGGAACTGCCTGCAGAGCTCAGAGACAGGATTGTATCGAGGCACAGATCTGGGGGAGGCTACAAAAAATTTCTGCTTCACTGAATGTTCCCAAGAGCAAAGTGGCTTCCATAATTCTCAAATGGAAGAAGTTTGGCACAACCAGGACTCTTCCAAAAGCTGGTCGCCCAGCCAAACTGAGCAATTGATGGAGAAGGACCTTGTCTAGACTGGTGACCAAGAAGCTGATGGTCACTCTAGTCGAGCTCCATGATCATATATGCAGATGAGAGAAACCTACAGAAGGACAAACATCACTGCAACACTCCACCGATCTGGGCTTTATGGCAGTGTGGCCAGACTCAATCCTCTCCTCAGTGAAGACACATGAAAACACACTTGGAATTTACAAAAAAGCACCTAAAGGACTCTGAAAAACAAGATTCTCTGGTCTGATGAACCTCAATTCCATGCATCATGTTTGAAAGAAACTAGCTCTGCTCATCATCCTAAAAGTAAAGTGTGCTGGTAGCAGCCTCATGCTGTAGGGCTGTTTTTCAGCGGCAGGGACTGAGGGACTCATCAGAGTAGAAGAAAAGCTCAATGCACCAAAATACTGAGATAGCCTTAGTGAAAACCCAGTCCAGAGCATTCAGAACCTCAGACTGGGCAGAAGGTTCACCTTCACCAGGACAATGACCCTAAACACAGCCTAGGCAACACAGCAGTGGCTTAGGGACAACTCTGTGAACTTTAGAGTGGCCCAGCCAGAACCCTGACTTGAACCCTATCGAATACCCTCTCTGGAGAGACCTGAAAATGGCTGTCCACCGACGGTCCCCATCCAACCTGACAGAGCTTGAGAGGATTTGCAAAGAAGAATGGCAGAAACTCCCCCAATTCAGGTGCAAAGCTTGTTGCATCATACCCAAAAGACTTAGCTGTAATTAATGCCAAAGGTGCTTCAACTAAGTATGGAGTAAGGGTCTGAATACTTATGTAAATGTGATATTTCAGTTTTTCTTTAATAAATTTACAGACATTATTAAAATTTGTTTTCACTTTGTCATTATGAGGTACGGCATGTAGATTAATGAGAAAAAAAATGAATTTAAACAATTGTAGTATCAGGCTGCAACATAAAAAAATTGAAAAAATTTAAGGGGGTCTGAATACTTTCCGTACCCACTGTATGTCCATAGAGCAGTGAGGTATATCATAATTCAGGCTTTATTTAGAGCTACTTCCTGTAAAATAGTAGCTAGTGATGCAATGTGTCATTTAGCACTCATCTATAACTGTATCATTTGGTCTTAGGTTTTCATTAGCCCTTGGCTTATTTTACAAACCTTCCAGGGACTGTATTTCTGAGCCTGGGTGTTTTGGTAGCAGTATTGTGATTCATGGCTTGATCTTTTAAGCTTATTTGGCTTGGCAGAATTTAACCAGATAGACCGCATGAACTTAATTGTCTGCTAGATTGTTAGCTACCGTTTTAAAAGAGACCTATTATGTCCCTTTTTACAATATATAATGTAAGTCTTAAGTGTCCCCAGAATGTGTCTGTGATGGTTTCAGCTCAAAATACCCACAGATCATTTATTATATCATTTTGAAAATGTCTATTTTGAGTGAAGGCAGAAACAGGCTGTTTTCGTGCATGGCTCTTTAAATGCAAATGAGCTGCTGCTCCCCGCTCCTCTTCCAGAATAGGGCTGTGCTTTTACAGGTTGTTCCTCAGATACTTTGCTAAAAAACATCTGTTTGGTTTTGATTATCATGTCTATTGTGCTGAAATCATGCGTTCTAAACCATATTCGTTTAAACTTCGGATAAATGGTCTTCTGTATGCACACATCCGAAGTAAGCGCACAGAAAGCGGCTGTCACACGGCATATGAGTACTAAACTAAGTTTTCTTTCATGTCTTATTGCACTTAAACTGTCAAATAAACACAAGATTATGTTAAAAACACATGACTTACAAAAACTGTCGGTTATGTCTGTGAAGGTAAACAGTTCAGAAAAATGTTTATATTAGATCTGTATGGCAGCAGCGTAATATACAGTAAATAAATCAATAAATCCAATGCTCTCTTGCCTCTTCTGAGGCTGGGACTCTAAACAGTGTTCTGTGGTCATCAGTGCAGCCAAAGACAGAACAGTTAGCATGCTTTGTTGGAACTTTTGAAATGGTGAACTGGTACACCATTGTCGCTTGTGAAAACACAATGGCGTAGGGCTGGGTGATATGGCCAAAAAATTATCACGATAATTTTTTTTTCATATCAGTCAATATTGATAATTATCACGGTAAATGTCAATTTTTTTTTCTTTCAAGTTTGAAGGCAGATTTTTGCTCCAATGTGAAAGTTGTAGAAAACAGACAGTTAATTGGGGTTTTAAACTATTTTTAGGGTCAGAACATGACAAACACTTTTTAAATGAATCATTTTGAATCGTTTTTGAATTCTTTACTCTTTTCCAGTCATTTTTCCTTAACAAAATAAGTATCTTAATGGAAAAAAATAATTTCTTAGTTCTAAATGTTCTAATGAGTAATATTGTTTCAAATCAAGAAACAGGTTCGTGTTGCCTGATAATATTAATAATATAAAAAAAATTTGTCTCTTAGAAATACACATTTGATATTAGCTTGAGTTAGGATGCAGATGTAGATTTATGATCATTATCAAAATCAGTTATATCTGTAAAAATTGTAGCAATCTCAGTTTTATATGGTCAAATGGAATTATTCTGACTGTTTGAGGTGATTTTTTTTTACCATTGGTCTTCCATAGTAGCATACATTTAGATCATGATAATCACAGTTAAAACCACAAATATAGCACCTCAATACCATAGTAAAAATAACATGGCTTCTAGGTATTTGTATGAAAAGCAGTAGTCTAAATACATTTAGTATAACCGCATAAACGCTACAGCTTAATCACAAAAAAGCACTTAAACACGGAAGAAGTCAGATTTTCATGATATGTCACCTTTAATGTCTCTACAGTATTTTTGATAAAATTTAGTCTTTTTGCTTGAATGAGCATGAGTAACTGCAACTTTGATCCAAAAACTATACTTCTGCCATTATTTACTCACCTTCATATCATTGTCGGCACTCTGTTCAAAATTGTTGTCACAATTCTGGCAGTTTTCTTCTTTGCATCATACTTGTCCATCATTTCCTGAAAAACAAAAGCGATGGTGTTTGTAAGGACCATAGAACAACTGTGTTATTTAAAGGGAAAGGGAAGTGGTGTGTGGCCAAGTATAGTGACCCATACTCAGAATTTGTGCTCTGCATTTAAACCATCCAAGTGCATGCACACAGTAGTGAACATACACCTGGAGCAGTGGGCAGCCAGTGCTGCAGCGCCCAGGGAGCAGTTGGGGATTCGGTGCCTTGCTCAAGGGTCTCACCTCAGTTGTGGTATTGAGGGTGGAGAGAGTGCTAGTTATTCACTCCCCCCACCTACAATCCCTGCCAGACCTGAGACTCAAACCCAAAACCTTCAGGTTACAAGCCCAACTCTCTATCCATTAGGCCACGACTGCCCCAACAGTTGTGTTGGGGCAGTTTGCAGTGTGTTTGATTTGGTTAAAGTCGCAATGAAATGAAAGTAGCTGCAGATCATTTCTTCCATATTGTGACCTACATTCAAGTGAAAAAATGAGTTTTTAAATTTTTTAATGCAACTTATGTATGGATGAATTGTTCACACTAAGATCAATAACGTTATTTACAAAATATATGAATTTATTTCATGCTGCTTTTAAAGATCTTCTGTAAAAAAAAAAATAAACTCAACAGTGAAGGCTGAAAACAGAGCATGAAGTTTAAGCATGGACGACTAGAATTGCAAAATACTTGAATCAATATATAAACTGGCAGGATGTCCAACTAAGAGACACAGTTGAATGACTGATGCACAGATGTGGGCCCCTACTGAGAGAAAAAACATGAATGTAACCGAATGCATGTGTACTTAGACCAACAATCAAAAGATTTTGCAGTCAGAACACAAGAGCGTGACCTGTGTGAACAGCCCCAAGTCTACAATTGTGATCTTATAAAAGTCAAGCACGAATCTTTCTTAAGCTTGA
>JAFVLL020044225.1:0-10254 GCA_021397915.2 Tor tambroides | reverse complement strand
AAACTACCAAAAAAGCAATAGAAAAGAACACCTCGGTACCACCTGTATCAAACATATGACTAAAAAAAAAAAAAAAAAGGTCATAAGGTTATTTCATGCTATGCTTTATTCTGATCACGATAAACAACTACAGACAACAGCTGTGGGCTAACCGACTTCCAGTGGTGTAATTTATAACCACGCAGGAACATTAAGTGTCTGACCTGTTTGAGCTGGAAGATGCCACCCGTGCGAACATCTCGTGCTAGCACCACTTCCACGGGCATGTATTCACCGTTCTCATTCAGCTCCAGAATCTGCACCCACATCTCCAACTTGCGTGTTACCTCGCTCCACCTGAGGACACATGAGTCAAACCAGTCCAAAAAGCAGGAAGCAGATGACTAGATACTAGACGCCCCAGTGTTCTCTACATTACTGAAAGTTTATATCAGTATAATCAGACAATTACAGGGGGTTGAAGCTCAAGTTTCTGCTCACCTGTCACGTAAAGTGCGTGTTTTGGCCTGGATGATGCTGAGGTCCCACAGTGCAGGGTTCCTGCCTGGATCAGCCTGCCTGTGTCCGTATACCTCGATGGCTACGGCACCCTCTGTTAGATACTCGATGAAATCTTCTGTTACAGTCACAGCATGCTCCTATAGTACAGAGAGTATAGCAAAAGTAAATGCATATTATTAATTTCTTGATAAAGGAATAGATCATCCAAAACTGAAAAATTTCTTGCTCCTCAGGTCATCCGAGATGTAGTTTGTTTCTTCATCAGAACAGATTTGGAGAAATGTATCTTTACATCACTTGCTTACCAATGAATCCTTTGTAGTGAATGGTTTCCATCAGAATGAGAGTTTAAACGGCTGATAAAAACATCACAATAATCCACAAGTAATTCACACAACTTTTCCACTGTAGGAAGTCGTCTTATGGATTCTGGCCAGAATTGACATTTGGAATTGAAATCGTCTTGATGGGTTTGTTACTTACAAACAAACATGCAGCTTTTCGCATTACAAGACATTAACTGATGGACGGGAGTCATCTGGATTACTGTGATGTTTTTAATCAGCTGTTTGGACTCTAATTCTGAGGGCACCCATTCACTGCAGAGGATCCATTGCTGAGCAAGTGATGTAATGCTAAAGAAACAAACTCATCTACATATTGGATGGTCTGAGGTTGTGTAAATTTTCATTTTTGTGTAAACTATTCCTGTAATGAACAAAGATTACCCACAATTTTAAATGCTGAAGTTCAATATTAGTATTAAATTCACAATTTGGGCTATTACTGGTTGACAGGATTTCCAGGAGGGTAAATCACATTGTGCCTAATTTACCATCTGCTTGTAAAGGCACACGTCGTACCTTACAGCTGTCAAACACCACCATGCAGTGGGGGTCTTTGCTGCTGGAGAAGGAGGCAGAGGGATCCACTTCTGGGGCAACAATGACAGGCTCTGCTTGGTCCCAGAAAGAATACTGACAGAAGACAAAATTGGACAGGTACTGCGGGAGACCAGTAGCCTGCAGGATCTTAATCTGTTTGAGAGACATGAGAAAAGTAAGCATGAGGTAATTTATTTAAACATAATATATTAAATATAAACACACTGGAATAGTAGATAGTGCTGTTATTGTTTATTTTAGCTACTTTTAAAATATCTTTTACAACCAAAAAAGACTTAAGATTCTCAAACCTTACATGCAGAAGACCTGCTTCAGTACTCACCATACAGACCAGTTTGCGTTCCTGCACATCACCGTCTGGGCTTCCATCACTTTCGTCTCCTCCAGCTACGCTGTCATCAAATCCTCCACCCATTCTCATCACCTCCACATGCAGCCGCCCAGCAACCTGACACCAGCAACAAGTAGACACAACACTTTACTGGAGATGAACTGTGTGTCTCATGCTTTATAGGATAACTCAATTAGATTCTGTTTCACAGATGAAATTGCATTTGATTTAATTTACATCCCATTTCATCTTCTGGAAGAAATTTCCTTCAGAAATCAAATGAGTCAGTTACCGTGAAATATTCATAGCGAGTCAAACCACTGATCATATCTGCCTGACTGCTGCTGACAGATCTGAAGACACATCATCCTCACCTCTCCTTTCTGATTGATGATGGGAACCGCATACTGTAGCTTTACATCATAGAACAGGCAGGAGAGGAAAACGTTGGCCACCCCAATTAAACTGTGGTTCACCTGCTCATCGAAGAAAGGGTCGGCTCTCTTAAAGTATGAGCGCATCACCTATGATATATAGAGAAAAAAACACTCCTATAGTGTCACCTTTTCATTTTTAATGGGGCAGTAAAGCGATTGTGATTAATAAGAGCTTACAGGGTTGTCCTCGTCAAAGTCCTTCCACTCCTGATAAAGCTCTCTCATGTCCACCAGCCTGTTTTCCATCTTCTCAAGCGCCCAGATTTGCTTCCCTTTACCTTTCCTCCTCACCTGAATGGCAGGTTCACTCAAAACAGCATCTCGCTAAATACACAAACACAAAAAAGGTCACATGACTGCACCATCCATGCTTACCCTGTATAGAGGCTTTCGGCAAGTCTTATGAAGGTATTTAAGACTTTAAGATAATTTTAAATTTAAAGAAAATAAATGTAAATACCTGGGGAGCACACAATGAGTTGTATTAGCAACAGTTTGAAAAACAACTTCCAACAGATTTTCATTATAATTTTACAATAACTTTTATTGTACCTTAAGATCACACTGCAAAAACATGTTCTTCCTTAGTATTTTTGTCTTGTTTTTCAGTGCAAATGTCTATTCTTAAATCAAGATACATTTAGGAGCAAAATGACAAAAGATTAAAAGTCTTGTTTTCTGTGAAATCGATCAAAATGAAGTGAGTTTACAATTAAACCAGGAGCAAATCTGCCAACAGGATCGACTTAATTTAAAGGAAAAACAAGTTTTCATATCTCATTGTCAGGAATTTGTTCTTGTTTTAAGCACACACTCACTTAAGTTGTTCAGTTTCTCATACAACAGGACTTCAACTATCTTGCATTTCAAGTAAATGTATCTTGATTTAAGGATGTTTAGATATTGAACTGGAAAACAAGACAAAATACTGATGAAGATATTTATTCTTTTCAATGCATGCAACATTTAATGCCATGACTTCATAAATTTAAGACTCTCTGCTCCAATTTAAGACCTTTTAACCTTAATTTGTAGACCGGCGAATTTAAAAGGACCTTTTAAGACCTTGAAAATGTTCCTGACCTTTCTGTTGGCGTTAAGGTTTGCAGCAGGTATCTGTAGTGTAACTCTGTACTCGGTTCTCTTGTCCAGCTCTTCAGCGATGAAGCTTGCCTCCTGCACTAACAGATTAGCCCGTACGATCTGCTCCCTCAGTTTCCTCAAGCTCCGCGTCAGCACCACCTCCCTGGTGTCATCACAACAAACTCACCATATACCAAATTTCAACTTGGTACACAAAACGCATTTGTTTCCACCAAAAATGTAAGCCTCACCTCTCCTCGCTCCACTGGCGAAGGCGGTGCTGGGCGCTGGGCGATGATGACATTCCTCCCTGGCTCAGTCTCTCCCAGCTGCGGTACTGCGGCTGCAACGGCTGCGACTGCGGTATCTGCATGCTCTGTCTGTCTGGAGTCAGCTGTTTGCGCAGCTGCTGCAGCTCCTGCTCGTACATCACCCGCTGACGTTCAAGAGCAGTCCGCTTCTCCTCCTCGTGTTGGCGCTCCAGAGACTGCAAAACCGCCTGCATGGGGTCTGTTAGACAACGAAAACAGGTATTTCACATCATTTTGGATCATGGTTTTGGCTACTGTACCTTTAAGACTTAAAGGTAAATTACCCGTTTTGATTGGATAACCTTTTCACACGTGAAATGATTAACATGCCAACTCAAATGCAAAAATAAGTGTCCATATTTTTAACAGCAGCAATGTTTCAATTTTTATTACAGCTACGCCAAAGTTTGGGGTCAGTAAGATTTTTTTTGCAACAAATTAATACTTTTACACATCAAAAGTGACAGTAAAGAGATTTATAAAGTAACAAAAGATTTCCATTTGAAATAAATGCTGTTCTTTTGAACTTTCTCTGCATTAAAAGTCCTGAAAAAAAGTATCAGTTTCCACAAAAATATTAAACAACACAATTGTTTAAAATGAAGTCATATACATATTGTTTTTAAGGGAGCCAATATGTGGCTAAAACTCACCGTTGCTGCCCAAAGCCTTCATCATGACTTCAGTCTGAGCAAACTCATAGCTGAAGCTGACCTCACTGGACACTTCGCTGGCCGTGTCTCCCTCCCCGTCCAGCTGCTCACTGCTGTTACTGTTCTTCATGTTCCCTCCTTCACCCTCCTCTTCCTCACCCCGCAAGCGCCGCTTCGGTAGGTTTATCCTGAAGAGGACACAAATATAAACAGTCTTCATAAAAGAAGAATCCATACTGCACTTTCACATCCAAATACAGGAAGCCACTATGTGACATTCTTTAGTCTAGGGTAATAACACTGACCTGAAGAAGTGATTGTTTCCCCAAAGAATACGGTCACCATGGTGAAGCTGCTGCCGGCTGGTGACTGGAGATCCGTTCACACATGTTCTGTAACAGAGGAAACATCAAGTTACTTTATAAAACTTAACATTTAACATTTACCTAAGATTACGATTTTGCTGTTGTTGTAATTCAGCATATCATTTTTATCTTTTATCCTACTATACATGCATAAAAAACCTGTGGTTAAGTGCTCTCCAATTCTTGGATTAAATTGAATCTGTGACTTTTTGGTTTACCCATCTCACATTTACACTACTATCCTCGATGCATTACCTTGAGTTTCTGTAAGGGCTGAGATAGACAGCTCCCTCAGGTGTGATGTTAATGACACAGTGTTCTGCTTGGATGCCCATTCCACATAGCTGGATGTCCTGTGAATCAGCTGATCCAACCTTAGTGTGTTCCTGTAAAACATCCCAGCATTAACTGCAGTTATCTCTCAGATGGCATCCATAGAGGCACAATCAACACATAACGGGTGCCACATTTTCAAACACCAATTTATAAATTAAACTAAAATACTGTTGCTTTTTTTTCTGCAATACTACTACTACTACTACTAATTCATTCACTATTTCAAAAAAGTATTACATATATAAGAACAATAATATGTATATAATATTATAATATTTAGATTTTTATACATTTTATTACATTAAAACTTTTATAATAATAGTAATAATAATAATAATATAATCATCATCATCATCAACAACAACAACAACAACAATAATAATATTATGCATGCATAATGTTATAATATGTGATAATAAGTAGCAAATAATAGTAATAATAATAGTATTAATATAATAATACATGATACATGTACACACACAATATACAAAACTCTTATCAAAAATAAAATAAAATAAATGTGCATTACCTTTAGATAATAAACCAATAGCTCATTAAGGGCAGGGTCAGCATTGAGGTTGACCAGGAAGCATTTATCTTCTCCAACCTTGATACCAGATGACTGCAGAGAGATGCCAAGACTCTCCAGCTGTTTTTGTCTCTCCTGTGCAAAGAAAAAAAAAAAACAATGCGAGAAGAACATTAGCGTCCTCTTCTGTTTGACTACTACAGAACATCCAGACATAAACAAAATTACAATCCAGACAAAACACTGCAAATTATTGTTGCTGTTACTTGTGCAATTTCCTCAGTCTTCCTCAGCTTCTCTTCCCAGGTGACCGTCATCTCCTGTATCAATTTTTCCGATTCCTCCAGTCTCTCCTTCAGCTCTGGTGCCTTCATAGACTGTAGAGGAACATGGTTCTTAACATGCTGTTTTTGACATTTTGCAACGTCACACTAAGAAAATGGTATAAAGTGTCTACCTCAGCCTGCGTCAGCTGATCTCGCAGTTTCTCCACCTCCTCTCGGAGTTCCCGGATGATCCTGGCATTGGGGTCTTCGTTGACCACGGCGTGGTTGACGATGCTCTTTGCTCGGTCCGCATAGCGTAACGTTGACAGTGTCTCGTCATAATTATCTGCCGCAGGGCTTACAGTGGCAACCATAGCAGTCCGACTGTTTCCACCCAGACTGTCCTGTGGTTGCACCAGAAGGGCAGACATTAAACATCGATGCACTGGTCACTTTCCAGAGACTATACATTCAAAAGTGTGTTGGTGGAACTGGATTGGAAAGCGTAAAAAATACTGTGGAAATTCCCCTTCCTGGTGTTTACCAGACAGAATGAGTGTTCATACCTTGAGCAGCCATGTCAGCACCGAATCTCTGTAGGGCACAAACTTGTTCTTGTTCTTTCCAGCACCCTGGTCTGCCAGAGCTGAGATCACCAAACCCAGAGTGGTTAAAGACCTGTCCGGTGTGGAGAGGAAAGATAGAAATGGAAAAAATAAGTGAGAGAGAAACAGACCAAGGAAAAAGACACACTTCACACACAGAAATATGCACTGGCAGGCCAAAAAGCCTTCACCAGATTTATAAACCTTTCTCAGAACAAACTGTGCCCTTAGATGTAGCCATTTTAACAACTCTGATTTCCCACAGTATGAAACCTATTTTTAATCAACTAAAATACATTCTTAGATGACTAAAACATCCAGACACAATATTAGTGGGGAGCCTCGCACTGTGAATGAAGATTATGTCTACACTGAAGATCAAACTTATTTCAAAACAGTTATTTTCCATGACATGTCCCCTTTAAAAGGCAAAGCACCCATCCAACAGAAAAGGAAATGCCTCGATTCAGTGCCATAGGAAAATATTCAGAGGTGACTCAGACATTCAGAGACTAGATTAAGCAAGGGAATCTCATGAAAACATGTCTGGGTCACATTTTACAACAAAATTTAAATGGAAAAATTTATAAAAATAATGAATAATTAAAATACATTACTAATCATTAATAAATAATTCGCAATTAATAATATAATATAATATAATATAATCCATTCACTCTACACACTGTTTTACCTTGGTAGGGTATAATATAACAGTAATAATATAATACAATATAATATAATATATAACTATGATGAGATTCATTGTCAAAAAATCTACTAATTATTATTAAATTATTAATAATTATTTCATATAATACAACACAACATAATATAGCAATCCATCTATTCATTCTCCACACTGCTTGCTCTTGGTAGAGTATAATATAATGTAATATAGTAATATTATACAATATAGTAATATAAGATTGTCAAAAAACCTACTAAATATTATTCAATTATTAATACTTATCCCTGGACCACAAAACCAGTCTCAAGTAGCACGGGTATATTTGTAGCAATAGCCAAAAACACATTGTATGGGTCAAAATTATTGATTTTTCTTTTATGCCAAAAATCATTAGGATACTAATTAAAGATCATGTTCCATGAAGATATTTTGTAATTTTCCTAGCATAAATATATCAAAACTTAATTTTTGATTGGTAATATGCATTGCTAAGAACTTTATTTGGACAACTATAAGGGCGATTTTCTCAGTATTTTGATTTTTTTGCACCCTCAGATTCCAGATTTTCAAATAGTTGTATCTTGGCCAAATATTGTCCTATCCTAACAAACCATACATCAATGGAAAGCTTAATTATTCACCTTTCAGATAATATATAAATCTCAATGTCGAAAAGTTGACCCTTATGGCTGGTTTTGTTTTCCAGGGTCACATTTCAGATTTTATAATATAATATAATATAATATAAACAATATTAAAAATAAAATAATGCATTTGTCTAAAAAAATATGTCCGAATGCAGAAAAAAAAAAATTTTAGGCTTCAAGTTAAATATAATTTTGTATTTTTGAGGGTGCAATATGAACTATACCTGTTTTTGAAAGGTTTCATAAGATTCATCCAAAGTACTTTGTGAAAAAAGTACTAAGACAAAACAGACTAAAAAAAATTCATGCAGAATGAGTCAAGGTTGCACACACTTGTTAATGTTGCTGCCTTCCTTGAGCCGCTCGCCTGCAGCGCCCGTCTTTGCAGCTCTCTCACTTCCTGCCAGGTCCACCAAACTTAGCTTACTCACCTTTTCCCCACTTGTCTGTAGAGAGAGAAAAATGCCAAAAAAAGAAATGAGACTCAAAATTGAATACTGCTCACTGTATAATATACACTGCCTACTATTTTTTTTTTCTAAATAACATGTCACATGACCTCATTACGTGTATGTTTCCATGATTGGCACCTAGTTATCCTGGAAATAAACAGTGCCGGGAACTAATAAAAAAAGCAACATAATCCCTCACTACTGAACATTTCCATGGTTGTCAATCCTTTCTGTGCTTGTCCTCCCTAGAAATCCAGGGAAACGGCTTTAAATATTAAATTTGTGTATGAATGACCACGCTGGACAAATTCTGGTGAGCTGTCCTATATTACGAAGGAACAATGACAAGAGACGCTATAGTGGGCTGTAGACAAGCCTCCATTGTTCTCCTCTCTATCACACAGCATTGGAGCAGTATGTGGGGTGGAGTTCCTTTATGTGCCCCAGCATCAGACTTTACTGTACACAATCCCCATGTTTGAGCATCAGAGATGAGGTTTAATTGAGAGGAGAGGCAGAGAGATGTGAGCGCGAGCTGAGAGGATATGGAAAGTCGTGAGGGGGGAGCCCTGAGCTGGACCGAGATTACAGTGCATTACAACAACAAAGAGAGTCCTTGTGCTGCAAAGGCTTCAGGCTCCACATGCACATTGGCTGAGAATACACAATCATATAGAGACAGAGTTCATTCGTTAATCTATAATCGTTAAGCTATTTAAAGGAGACATATTCTGCTCTTTTGTAGCATTTAATTTTTTTCCTCTTTAACTCCACTCTACTTCTTTATGACCCATTTCCACCTTCTCTGTGACCTTTAGAACGAACAGGCTGTTCTTGCTACTGTACCTTAAAGACTTCTGAATGTGTGAGTGAACTCTCCAAGCATTTTGTTACGAGTTAACCACTCACAACACCTCAGCAACTGCATAGCGAGGTCTTGGCAACCACCCAGAACACCCTAGCAACAACAGAGACACATATTAATTCCCAAGAACGTATTAGCAACTACACTGCAATGCCCTGGCAATCACAAAGAACACCCTAGAAACCACAAAGCAACAAGCAAACTTCTCAGAATACTGTAAAACTGCATAGCAACACACTGACTACCACCCAGAAAACCCTAGCAACTTTATAGCCATGCATTAACCCCTCAGAACACCTCAGAAACAACATAGCAACACCCTGACAACCACTCAGGACACCATAGCAGTCACATAACTATACATAAGCCCTAACGACACCTTAGAAACTATATGGCAATCACCCAGAACACCCTAGCCATGCATTAACCTCTCAGAATAGTTTCTAAGGCTTAGCAACTGCATAGCAACACCCTAACAACCTTATAGCCATGCACTTAGCCCTCAGAACACCTTAGAAACTACACAGGAACACCCTGACAACCACACAAAACACCTTATCAACCTTACAGCCACGCATTAACATTTACATTTAGCAGACGCTTTTATCCAAAGCAACTTACAAATGAGGACAATAGAAGCAATCAAAACCAACAAAAGAGCAACAACATGCAAGTGCTATGACAAGTCTCGGTTAGCCTAACGCAGTACACATAGCAAGGTTTTTATTTATTTTTTTTATAAAGAAACAAGTAGATAGAATAGAAAAAAAGAAAGCTAGTGTTAGTTTTTAAAGAAAAAAATAGCAGTTAGAGAATAAATATGCAACTGATAGAGGGTCAAGGGTGTGTTTTTTTTTTTTTGTTTTTTTAAAATAAAAAGACGAGAGATAATTAAAATAGAATTAGAATAGAGAATGCTAGAGTTAGAGGGTTAAATAAAGCCCTCAGAATACCTTATAAACTGCATAGCAACACCCTGACAACTGCACAGAACACCATAGCAATCATATAACTATAAATATCCCCTCATAACAACTTAGAAACTATGTGGCAACAGCCTGAGAACAACTCAGAACACCCTAGCAACCTTATAGCCATGCATTAACCCCTCAGAATACCTTAGTGTAACGTAAATACGTAATATTTAAAGGAAATAGTTTAATTTAGCTCAAAGGGAATCACTTGTGATTTTATAGGGAATTTGAACAGAATCACTGTTTCACGGCTGATCACTGAGGCGGCAGCGATTCACTGAAGGAGCCGTATAACAATCAACT
>JAFVLL020044222.1:92415-112921 GCA_021397915.2 Tor tambroides | reverse complement strand
CATTCATTAGCCTACCTTAAGCATTTTATGGGGGAGAAAAAGCTTACGTGCAGGGCGTTGCATTCATATTCTGGGCTTCTGCTTAGTAATATTATAATAACGTTATTAATATTAGCCTAATAATTTGATCACCTTTTATTATCTAATTTGGTCCTCCAATGTCACTGTTTTAAAGCATTAAGCCACATTAAGCGTTTTAGAACGTCCCAAAACCGTGCCTTGAACTAAGCACTGACTGTATTTCTTTATACTTGAGTCCAAGTTCAAAATAAAACTCTATGAACCTCTCCATTGTGAACATACGGAGCTGTATGAACCACTGCAAGCTGTAAAGTAAACAGTCCGAACTCAACTGGTTTTGCGAGAGAACGCAAAAGTTTTGCGAGGGAACGCAAATATCTTTGCGAGAGAACGCAAAAGTTTTGCGAGGGAACGCAAAGTTTCTCGAGGGAATGAAAAAGTTTTGCGAGAGAACGCAAAACATTTGAAAAATATTTTTTCCCCCCACCCCAAATTTTTTCCACTCACCCCAAATTTTTCCCACCACAATGTCCCTAAAAGGGCCCCGTAGAATTGCTTGTTGTTTTCCTCTTTTTCACTTTGGATAAAAGTGTTTGTTAAATGAATGTAATGTAAATGAATAATGATTGCAATGTTTTTCACCAACTAAGAGACATTATTAAAATCAAACAAATAACTTTCTTACTTACCTATGCCCGTCAGCCTTGTCATGGTATAGGCCACCAACCACAGACCTTCTGAATCCTCTGTCTTAGGCAATTCTTTCCAACTGGTTCCAGGTGTAGCCCATCTTGGTGACGTCAGCCTTGAGGTCATGTCGCCAGGTGTTTCTTGATCTTCTTCATTTTCCTTGGTGGTTCCACTTAAATTCCACTTAAGCGCCCTATCCAAACTCATCTTTTCTTCCTGATTTCTTCTTCAGCAGGGGAGTTTGTGAGTCATTTCCTAGAGGTTGGTATCACTGATGGTGTCAGGCCAGCAGATCTGGAGAATCCTTCTGAGACAGCTGTTGATGGAGGTTTGCACATTACTGATGGTCATTTTGGTCATCCTCCAGGTTTCAGCTCCAAACAGCAACACTGACTTTACGTTAGAGTTGAACAGTCAGATCTTAGTTGCTGAGGACAGGTCTCTGGAGCTCCAGGGCCTGTATTCACAAAACACTTTATCTTAGCACTGAGAGTTCTCCTAAATAGCAGTAAAAGTTTTTAGCTAAGAGTTTTTTTTTCTTAAAACCTATTCACAAAGCTGCTGAGACAAACTTTTACTAATGAATAGAGAGAAGTCTTAAGCTAAGAGTAAGGGCGGGTTTGACCTCGTTGCTATGAATGATGTCAGCATGCTTAATTTGGTCCTCCAATGTCACTGTTTTAAAGCATTAAGCCACATTAAGCATTTTAGAATGTCCCAAAACCATGCCTTGAACTAAGCACTGACTGTATTTCTTTATACTTGAGTCCAAGTTCAAAATAAAACTCTATGAACCTCTCCATTGTGAACATGGTTATGCACACAGTGATTGGCTGATAGTCTCTGTCAGAGATTTATTCAAGGAAATATTGTAAAGCTCAATGTTATGTTGCCTTATTCAAAAAAAAGTTTTAACAATATAAATGTTAAAAAATGAGGACAATAGAAGCAATCAAAATTAACAAAAGAGCAACAATATGCAAGTGCAATGACAAGTCTCGGTTAGCCTAACACAGTACACGTAGCAAAGTTTAAAAAAAAATAACTATATATATATATATATATATATATACACACACACACACACATACACAAAAAGAAAACAAGTAGATAGAATAGAAAAAAAGAAAGCTAGTGTTATTTTTTTTAAGAAAAACTAGCAGTTAGAGAACGAATAGAGAGTGCAAGTGATAGAGGGTCAAGTGTTTGTTTGTTTTCTAAATAAATAAAGAAGACTAATAGATAAATTACATGACAGTAAGATGGCAGCGCGCATAGATGCAGCGGCTCAGGGCTCTCCTTTTCGGTGCTTTTTTCGGCAATTTTTTTTTTTTGTGTGTGTGGTTACTCGACTGGATAACATCTTGCTGGGAGAACAACATTTACAGTCGGCACGATCTGCTACAAATAGGATTACTCAGTGAGCGGGCTATTACAGCCGAGTTTCTCCGCTCCCACAACATCCCGATGGACATAGCCAGAAGCCCCGACTCTCCGTGGATTATTATCCTCGCAGGAAGGAGGGGTAGGTGGTGCAGGCAGAGGAAGCAGAAGCGAGGCTGCAGGGCTGGTGCGCTAGCCAGGCTAAGGAAGCAGCCACACAAGCCGCTGCTTCCGAGCATTTTTCTCACGAATGCAAGATCCCTCACTAATAAAATGGATGAACTGAGACTATTGGTGGCTACGAACAACACTGTGAAGAACAGCTGCGTTCTGCTCGTCACAGAAACCTGGCTCCATTCATCCATTCCAGACACGGCTATCGAGCTAGCAGGCCGCACTGTATACCGGCACGACAGAACCACAGACTCCGGTAAGAACAGAGGAGGGGGTTTATGCATTTACCTAAACAACAAATGGGTTACTAATACTAGGATAGTAAGCAGTCACTGCTCCCCGGATCTGGAGTATGTAACTGTTAAATGCAGGCCCATATATTTAGCCAGAGAACATACTGTCATCATGCTAACAGCCATGTATATCGCACCAGATGCTAATGCTAGCTCGGCCCTCGGATATTTACATGACACTATTAGCAACCAGCAGAGCATGTATCCTGAGGCTGTTCACATCATTGCAGGAGACTTTAACCATGCTAATCTGAAGGTAGTGCTCCCTAAACTCCATCAGCACATTAAGTGTGCCACCAGGGGAGCAAATACACTGGACAAGGTCTATTCTAACATCAGGATGGGCTTTAGGGCCAAGCCACTACCACATCTGGGCCTGTCAGACCACATGTCCATGCACTTATTTCCAGCATATACCCCCCTGAGGAAAAGATCTCCTACCATAACCAAAATTGTAAAAACCTGGCCTGAAGGTGCTTCCCAACAGTTGCAGGACTGCTTTGAGTCAACAGACTGGGAGATCTCTCTGATCCAGTCAGTACCTGGAGCAGTACACAGCAGCAGTCCTGGGATACATCAAGCACTGCACAGACACTGTCACTGTGGACAAATACATTCGGGTCTATCCCAACACAAAGCCCTGGATGACAAAAAAGGTGCTGCGCCTGCTCAGAGAAAGGGACACTGCCTTCAGGTCTGGCGATCGGGCGCTATATAGTGCTGCTAGAGCTGACCTGAAGAGAGGGATCAGGGAGGCCAAGGCTGCCCAGAGGAGGAGGATCGAGGACTGTTTCCAGAGTAACAATCCCAGGCAGGTGTGGCAGGGGGTCCAGCACATGACCAACTACAGACCCAGCAACCACTCGGCCACCAACGGTGACACCTCACTGGCAGAGGAGCTGAACCACTTCTTCGCCCGTTTCGAGGTGGAGCCAACAGGGACCACCAAAACACATCCACCAGCCCACAGCAGCCACATCCTCATGGTGGAGGAGCACGATGTGAGGCGCACGTTGAGGGCTGTGAACCCGAGGAAAGCTACAGGTCCTGATGGTGTCTCGGGACAGGTGCTGAGGGACTGTGCGGGCCAGTTGGCAGGGGTCTTCACCAAGATCTTTAACCAGTGTCTCTCTCAGGCTGTCGTTCCATCCTGCCTAAAGACCTCCACAATTATCCCAATCCTGAAGAAGAACACCATCAACTGTCTGAATGACTACCGTCCAGTTGCACTCACACCTATCATTATGAAGTGCTTTGAGAAGCTGGTCCGGACCTACATAGTCTCAACCCTCCCACCCAGTTTCGATCCTTACCAGTTCGCCTACAGAGCCAACAGGTCAACGGAGGACGCCATCGCCACGGCTCTCCACTCGGCTCTATGTCACCTGGAGCAGCGGGGGAGCTATGCGCGGCTGCTCTTTGTAGACTTTAGCTCGGCATTTAACACCATCCTCCCTGACAGACTGATGACCAAACTGTTAGACCTGGGAATATCTCACTCCATCTGTCTGTGGATTAAGGACTTTCTGTCCGATCGCCCACAGAAGGTGAGGGTAGGCCGCCACTCCTCCTCATGCCTTAGCTTCAGCACCGGCTCCCCGCAGGGCCGTGTGCTGAGTCCCCTTCTTTACACCCTTTACACCTATGACTGCACCCCCCACCCACTCCATCAACACCATCATCAAGTTCGCTGATGATACCACCGTGGTGGGGCTCATCTCTGGGGGAGATGAGTCCGCATACCGGGACGAGGTGGAGCAGTTGTCAGTGTGGTGTATAGAAAACAACCTGGCCCTGAATACCACCAAAACCAAGGGACTGATTATTGACTGCAGGAGAAGGAAAACGGACATTAAGCCCCTGTTCATCAATGGGGACTGTGTGGAGAGGGCCTCCAACTTCCAATTCCTGGGAGTTCACCTTGATGATGACCTGACCTGGAGCACCAATACCACCGCTACCATCAAGAAGGCACATCAGAGACTGTACTTTCTGAGAATTCATAGGAAAATCATCTTACACAGAAACTGTTGGTGTCCTTCTACCGCTGCACCATAGAGAGTATCCTCACATACTGCATCTGTGTGTGGTATTCCAGCTGCACAGTCACAGAGAGGAAGGTGCTCCAGAGGGCCGTCAACACGGCCCAAAGATTATTGGTCGCCCCCTCCCCTCCCTGGAAGACCGGCATAGTTCCCACTGTCTCAGGAAGGCACATAACATTCTCAGAGACCCATCTCACCCCGGACACACTCACTTTGAACTGCTTCCCTCAGGCAGACATTACAGAACAATGAAAACTCAGACTAACAGACTAAAAAACAGTTTTTACCCCAGAGCCGTAACTGCACTAAACACAACCAAGAATTAAACACTCAGTAATTATCTACTGTGCAATCATTTACTGTGCAATAAGACAGGATCGTGCAATGACCGGCAGAAATGTGAATGTAATCTGTGAATGTTGAGTTGTGCTTGTATGTTTCTCCTGTTGTGTTCTTGTATGTTTCTAGGTATAAATATGCCTAGCTTTCTATTTTTCTTTTTATTGTTTTTGCACCTTAAAGGTTTGCTTCTTCAATTTCGTTGTACTTGTACAATGACAATAAAGATATACGATACGATAAGTAGAATTAAAATAGAATAGAGAGTGCTAAAGTTAGAGGGTCAAATAAAGATGAAAGAGATGTGATATGTGTTACAGTGTACCCTAGTGAAAAATAAATATACTAAAATTTATTTAAAATACATTTATTTCATGCTAAGTATACTACAAAGACATTTACATATTATGTACTTAATAAAAAATATCCTGCAATTTTAATTTTGGTATACTAAACTGGTATACTTAAAATCTGCTAAATCGGAACAACTAATTTTGTACTTAATGCACTTTAATTGTATGAAAGTAGTGCTGAAGTATAACTAAAGATATACTGAAGTATATTTGATTGTGCTAAAGTGGAAGTATTGCAAGTATACTTTTGGTACGCTTTAAATATTTTGCATTTAACAAACCAATATTATTTAAAGATCATATAATCCTCATCAATAGTGACATAACATAAACATAATTTAGGCTTAATATTAAGAAATGGGCATTGTGCACAAGTAATACCCCAAATAAAGTTTATATCAGTATTTTTATATCAGTAAGTCTTGAGCGATATAATAGACTTGAACTATACTTAGTATAAAATAAATGCATTTTAAATCTATGACTTTTTTACTAGAGTATGTTCAGCTAATTAATTGTCAGCCTCTTACATGTGTGCTTCTCGTAAACATTTTTTGATTAACAGAATAGAAGAATTATGGCTGATAGTTAGACATGCAAACGAAAGAAGAAAACCAAACTGGACGCAAGAACAGCTGTTATTTCTTGCCCAACTGATTAATGAAATAAAGGGTATAATCAAAGGAATATTGTCCCAGACAAATTCTACAATAGTCATAATACCCCGCAATTAAGGTGATACCTTTTTAAAAGCTCATTATCGTCAAATGTTTCTAAAATGTTTACGTTCCGAGGCAGATTGCCGGCAACAGCAACTTTAGGATAGTTGTGACTTGGTCTTAGTGACTTAGGAGTCCTCTTCACTACTCCTAACGTTTCACAGATTTAGGAGCTAGTTTTAGTGCTAAAACGCTTTGTGAAATACTCTTAAAGCAAAAATGTAGGAGTCCTAAATTTAGGACTGACACGCCCAGTAAGCTTTTCTCCTAAATCGGCAAGTTATGAGCTACTTTTAGCCTTAAGATGTTTTGTGAATACGGGCCCAGATGTTCTTGAGCTGTATGCAGGCAGCTTTTGCTTTGCCAATCCTTGGCTTGAAATCTGTGTCTGTGCTGTTGGTCAATGATGCTGCCCATTTAGGTGAAGGACTGGACTTTTTCCAGGGGACTTCCATTCAGCATGACTGGATCCTTACTTGTGGATTTTATCTTGAGGATCTTGTGTTCTCTGTTAACGATGAGGCAAATCTGAGATGAAATAGTTGTCACTACATCAGTCCTCTCTTGCATCTGCTGTTTGTTGTGGGAGAGAAGTACATGTTCATCAGCAAAGTCCAGATCCTTGAACAGGGTCCACGCGGCCCACTGGATTCAGTTCCTTCACCCTCTAGTGGATTCCTTCATAATCCAGTCAATGGCAAAAAGAAAAAGGAAGGGTGACAACAGGCATCTTTGTCTAACTCCTGTTTTCACGTGGATGCTGTTGGTGACCCTTATGAAAAAGAAGTTTCTTCAGGTGTGCTATTAGTATACTTCTTTTAAACTAAAAATAGGAAAGTATACTTTTAGTCTACTTTTTATGTACTTCTCAGAAATGGGCTTTATGTACTTCTCAGAAATATACTTAAAATGACATTTAAGTATACTTGACTAATACTTAGAAAAAGTCTAAATATATTTGAGCTTTACTTGTGCTCTGAGAATCCGTGTTTTCATTGTTATATGGTAGGTGGCGCTAGTACACATCTTCTGTACAGAATTTCCAAAAAAAAAAAAAAAAAAAAAACACAAGTGAAGAAGAAACCAAAACAACAGATGCTTCCACGTGTTAAAACAGCATCAAAACTGTCCCTGCGTCCCAGTGTTCGATCCATCCTAAATAGTATGTGAGATTATAATGAGTGTGTCCCAAAGCATAGTATGTTGAAAAGAGTGTGCCAAAAGTCCCCGGATGGTTTACTATTTCAGGTCGATTTTTGAAGTGTGGATCCATGCACACTCTAATGGCTAAAACTGCCCACAATCCATTGCGCATTGGCGAAGGATTCGGTCCAGAACTACAAACACGAATAAAACGCGTTAGAAAACTACAAACGTGGCGGATGCGCGCGATCGACGGTTATGTAGAGAGGTTTACAAAAAGGGGTTTGAGTTACTAATAATCAACATTTAACCCGGTAAAAAATATTTATTTATTTTTATCCGTGTTATATGTCATTCGCAACAGCAATGTGAACTTTTATAAACATGTGGTCCTTAACTTTTAAATGCATCATTATGCAGAAAATATGAGCAGAGTTCTCCACATGGCAGATCAACGAGCTACTTCTTTTCTCTCCAATACGGTAGGAAGTTAAATTAAATTAAATGTGGAGGATGTTAACTGTGTCAAGATGATTGACAGGCCAGTTTACAGTGACAGGGTGCGTGTAAGGTCCGTTAAAGACGCAGTTGTGTAACGTGATAGTATGTCCCAAAGCTTGCGTACTCTTCTCCTACATACTTAAAAGTGTGTACTTTTTCTTCACCAAAAGATTACATACTTTAAGGGCGAAGTAGCCTATAAGTATGCACATTGGGACGCAGCATGTGTAACGTTATGGAATAAAATGTTGACCAATGAAGAGGTAATTAGCCTTTTTCACAAGAATCAGAAATTACGTCAGCGCAGGGTAAAATTAGTTCAGTTACAGGTCTGCGCCTATTATATCAGTGTGCCCTTTTCTCAAATAATGCTTCTTACCTTTTCTGTTTTGTCGGTTTTCCAAGCTGTTGTCATATAATCTATAAAGAAATAACATTTTAATTGTTTGTAACTTATATGGCCACTCGGACCGCTGACTCTGATGAGATAATGCTCTTAACATAGCGCTGGGTGGTTTCTATTCTCCGTCTTCGGGAAAAGTCCCTTTTTAAATAGCTTTGATCTCCGGTACATTTGAGCGTATTATCTCAATTTACTCAGTCATTTCCCTCAAATCACCATATCATGATAAATTACTTCAAAATGACAACATATGACCAGATGCACATTTTTCCAGGAATACATTAAACAATTCTCAGTCCGGCTGAAGAATATTAAACTCAACACAACAACGTAATCCCGATAGAATAGGAACAAAGCCATGAATCCGAGTCATCTCTTGTTTAATATGTATTTCCCGGGGCACATTAACGTACATTTACTCCATCACATTAATGCAAAGGAGAGCAAGTAGAAAATACAACATTAATAATAATAATAATAATAATAATAATAATAATAATAATAATAATAATAATAGCGGGGGAAAAATCACGTGGAGAGTCATAATGCACAGCCAGCAACAAACGGACAGAATGACAAAGCTAACTTTAACTGAATTATAACTGCCACCATTTAGAATTAAACAAACTTGTATTTGTGATGACCCGAGCTGACCAAACAGTTAATTGTGAAATGTTTGCGCTTTGTAGAGTACAGTACTGGCAGTTCAAGCATTTTCATAGGATCTAATTTGTAAAAAAAAGACTTTGATTCTCGAATTCCTTCTTGTTCAGTACAGCCGCTGTTGTCACCGGAAAAACTTTTACCCTGCAAGCGCCAATCCGGAAGCTAGAAACGCGGAAGTGTGAAAAAGGCTAATAACGACTGTCAAGCTTTGGGGTGTTGATCGACTCCATCTACGTTTTGATTATCATTCTGAATCCAATTCATAGTCTTTTTTTCAGCTTTTTGTTCAAAATGTTGTTTATTTATTTCTTTTATTATTATTTATGAATCTTACCCACATTCAAGTGTTTAAAGAATGCATGAAACTAGAATACAATGTTTTTGTTTACAAGCAGATACCCTGTTCTTTCTTTTGATGTTTTGTATGTTCAGATATTCATACAACAAAATATATAATTAATACCTAAATAGGGACATAGTAGTATACTTAAAGTATGATGTAAACTTACGAGTATACTTGCAGTATAAAACTACTAAACTAGTAGTTTACTGAGACTATACTTCAAAGTGTACTAAAAATACTACTTCGAGTATTTAATTAGTAAACTATCAGTATACCTATAAGTTCGTGTTTAGTATAGTTGCAATACAAGCTAAAAACTTTGATGTAAACTAGTTATGTACTCAAAGTTTACTACTATTATACTTAAAGTATACTTAAAAGTATACATTCATATACTAAAAAGTGGGCCAATTTAGTCCCAAGGAGTATTGAAATAGTACACTTACAAGTATACTACTAGTACACTGATATTTGTATACTTACTATATAAAGCATACTTAAAAATATACTTGAACTTTACTTAAGTATACTTAATAAAATAAACTTGAAGTATACTACTTTTTGGTAAGGGGAGCTGCCCTCCATGGACTCCACAAAACATTCCATCATAAGATTTTCTAATCCGGTTAACCAAGCAAATAAACAAGTGAAATCATATTTTCACAATATGTCAGTGTTTCTGTTCCCTGTGGTCTAGATACACTCTCTGGTAGCAGAGTTGGGACATTGTTGTTGCCATGGTGAAACGTAGCTAATCTGGAAACAGTCCAGAGTCTCCAGGAAAGCTGATCTTTCTCAAACCCACACACCTGCCAATTGCTTTTCCTTTAATCACCCAACATCAATCCCACTTAAGAAACACATCCTCTACCTGTAACAACATCAAATCAGATTTTGAAGTCACTTCTAACGCATGCGGCTGCATTTTTTACTCCTCTATTGGGGTCTGTCCCCTGCTGGTCTTTGGTTCTGTTACAGAAAACAGATTTGGGAAAATATTATGTATTATGATTTTTATTGGCTACATGGCATTAAAATTAAATCAGAAAAACTGAAACTGCTTGTGGTTTTATTTTATTACACATGCTTGCGCCTCCTAACTAATCTCTTTATTTATTTATTTATTTATTATTTTCTTTATTTTATAGTTTTCAACAAGTATTCAACAAGGCACGTAGACATTACCTGGGTCAATATCACTGTAGGGTGCCTTCTGGTGTCCTGTACATAGTAAATAACTCATTTGCCATAATAACTTAACATAAAAATGACTATGAAAGGGTTATATTATGTTATATTAGGATAAGTTTTTATATTCATAACAAAAGCATTCCTTGGCTCTTTAGATATTTTCTTGATTTTTTTTTTTTAGTTTTGTGTAAGAGAATTTGAATGAGAGTAGAATACAGTCAAATCATAAAAGTAAAAAATTTTGTTCTCCATTAATATTTTGTGAATTTTTTGTTAAACTCAATTTGAGTGTATTGATCATTTGGTAATATACACGATATTTTTATTTAATAAAAAAGTAGTTTTTCCATGTCCCTTGAACGGTTGTCCACCCTGTCTTGTTGGGAAATCCGCCCATTTAAGAAAAGGCCATCCCCTTTAGTGACATCAGGACAACAGATTTTTTTTCTCTTCAGTGGCGGGAATTTCAACCACTTAGGTGAATAAATTGGTGACTTTTCAACTGACAAATTTTCTTCGTATGAGTTTGCTTACTTGCTTTTCCCAAGCTTAACATGTCCACCCTGTCGGCAAAAAATATGACAGAAGTGATTAGAATACAGTATTTTCAAAATATGTAAGTTTAAATATACCAAATTCTCTTCAACAACCAGACTAAATATTTAGCTAGTCACAGTTTATTGTAAGCTAATATGCTAATTGAAGCTCAAAATGTCCACCCTGTCGTTGTTCGGTATATCAGTGTGATTGAGGATGTAATTATATTATTTATTATTATTATATTATTTTTTTAGAAGTTGAATAAATGTTTAATTTTCATATTTTGTCATGACTTATGTGTTCTGCATTATGTGTCCACACCGTCATGTGCTGGTCCACCCTGTCATCTTGATATTTTACAATAATATTTTAAATAATAATTCAATCATATCTATATAATCCGGTGTGTTCAATAGCTAGGTGTGGGGGCAATAACATGCAAACAAAAACAGCTTCCAAATATCACAGTTTTCTCCAAATAAGAAAAAAAAAATACTTCACACATGGTTTACATAAAATCTTTTATGTATTTATGGTTTGAAAGCAAACAAATAGCCCTGTTTAGGAAAGGGACATCGTACCATTCAGAAAATATAATTTGCATCTTAATTTTGCAATGAAAACGTATTTAACAATATATATGTCCATGACAGGGTGGACATATGGTTTATGCTTTGAATAATGGCCCATAATTATCTAAAAAAAAAAAATGTGTGGGAGCTCTGCTAATATGTCTATAGTAGTTGAGTGTCTACTATTTATGAAATGACATAAAGCGAATGGGAAATTAAAATCAAAATTTTTGAGTACTGTGAGGGTTAAAAGGCATTCTATGGTGATATTGACCCAACTTTTTTTTTTGTATGCAATCCACATTAATAAAGTAAATTGTAATGTTGTTGCAGTTTTAAAGACTATCGTTAGATGGCGCCAGATGACCAAAATGAGAAACGTACCATATACAGTATATGAAGTTTAATGTTTTATTGGATTGCAATACCTTTAAAACTCTATTAAAAGTATGCTCATCATACATATAGGCTAATTTCTAGCAAATTAGAGCTATTTTGAGGCTCTCTTGGAATCAACAGTCAAATGCATCAGCTTGAAACGTTGAATAGACAGGTCTGACGCCTGCTGACTTAAATACAAAATCTACTCTTGTCCAAAAGAGGGCGCCGGAGAACTTCAGGTGATTTAGAGGGACATGACAATATTCTCTAGCCTGGAAAATGTCACTCACATTTCATGCTTGGCACAAAAGTTTAACAAATGATTTTTAATGAAATTGTCAGTAGTCTTGTCAATATTGATCAAGAACTAACCGATGTCTTGAATGAGCAAATCTAGGAGCTGTTGACGGATTTTAATGGAGTGATTTGGAGACATTTAGTTCTTGAAGGGGGGAAAAAAAAACCAAAAACAAAAAAACTATACATCACAGTCAACAACAACAACATCAACGTAAAATTCCATGTTCTATTTTCCACAATAAAATGTTAGTTTGTAGGCTACAGGCTATATGCTAATTCATTATAAGTATTAAAATATAAACATACATTTATTTTCTTGATCCCAATGACATTTCTGACCACACGCTTCAGTATCAGACGCGTGCATGCATTTCTGCACTTCATTCATTTGTGCTTAAAGATCTAGCGCTTTTTGAAATTGCTGTCTAATTTAAATTCACTCACATTTGATTTTCATTTTGAAATTCCTTCTATAAACAGATGTCCTTCTGATATAGGCCTATAGGTCTATAGTAAAAAAAAAAAAAAAACAAAAAAAAAAAAAAAAAACAAAACAAAAAAAAATTATGCTACAGCAGAAGGCCTATATGTAGGCTACTGGATTGGCTTATTTCTCATTTGGCCTATTAGTTATTTCCCGATATCCGCATGTAGAGTTAGGTCCATTCACAAACACAGGCACTTACAACCTATGTAGGTACGTATTTAGTGGGGGGAAAAAACTGCCTACTTGTTGTCCCTCTCTAAAGGTTATGTGTTATTTGTTGTATGAGTGATATTTGTTTTATTAGCCTACATTTTGTATTTACATAAGCTTAGACACCCCCCCCCCTTTATTTTCATTAGTTCCATTATTATTATTATTATTATTATTATTATTATTATTATTATGTTAACAATGGTGTGAAAAATTACCAGTGCTACCTTAAATTAGTACAAATATATTTGATTAAATTTTTAAGGAATTAACACCTTTTATTTTAGGGGCAACGAATGTAACTAAAGTATAAGTCATCTGAAAACACACGATGTGTGTATGTATGTATGTACAATACATAGCCTAATCTGAAAACACACTGATACTTTTTATGCATGCTGACTCCATAAGATATCGTTTTAACATTTTGACACTTAGAACAGCAGGTTGGGGGAAAAAAAAAATCACTCTCGCTGCTTTCTCTTCGCGCTAATATGCAGAAGGAATCTCAGCACTGCTTTTACCTTTTCTAGGTGTTGTTGCCTTTACACGTGCCCGTAGCAGAGCGCATGCGCCGTGAGGTGGTCCTCTGTTTTTACTGCCAGGTGAGTAGATTTTGTGCAGGTAAAGTGGAATTTTGCTTAAGGAAACAAGACCCAATGAGATAACACTGTGTGATGTACCACATTCAGAAAGAAGACACAAGAATGTCATTAATGGGCAAAATGGGAGACTGGCAGGTACGTTCTCTTCCTTATAAGGTAGGCTATATGAGGGTGATGAAGGTGCACGTTTTACTTTTGTATATAAGTGAGAATTAAGTCTTCTACACGGTAGCTTTTCAGAAAAGTTTTCCAGACAGTATTAGTCATTAACCAATGTAAATAAAATGCTACTCACAAAAGCCGAATTGTTCACGCAGGTAGGTTTGCGTTTGAGACGGTGAAAGATGGCAAAGGCAAAGGCGAGACAGCGGTGAAAAAATAATCTCTTCGTCAGATTTCTCTAAAATAAAGCACTCTCAGGGTGCCTGGTGAGAGAGTCCAAATTTGTTGTTAGATATTGGATACGCAGGCTGTTTATTTAATTTTGCACACTATTTTAAATGTTTTAATTTAACTCACACATTTCCGATATTATTGCAATTTGGTCATTTTGTGCAGGCCTACATAATGCATTTTCTTATAGTAACATGAACGGGAAAGACTTTATTTATTTATTATTTTCCTATAAACTATTTTTCCTGCAATAATAAGTCAGTGTATTTTATTTTATTTTATTTTTTATTTTGTGTGTGTGTGTGTGTAAAACACGATCCTCAAGTTGATGTGGCCCATTATGACATTGTAAAAAAGAAAAGAAAACCAAACAAAAAAGAATCCCAGAAAATAAACGTGAATCAGTCATTTATTTTGTGAATATTAATACCATAAAAAACTGACAGACTATGTTCATTTAGATACGAATAATGTGAATGGACAATTTTCCCACACTGAAGATTACCAAATAGTGCTAAGAATGAAGACTAGTTTTTTTGACTTTTGCTTTTCTTTTGTGCGATTGGTTTCAATGACGCAGACCCCCAATCAATAAGCAGCGAACAACAAAGCAGCACACCCATCTATTTCTATTGCGCGTTTTCTTGGCCTCTCTTAATCGTCATTGTGTCTTAGTTTCTTTCGGCCTCTCATTAATGACAACTGGACTCACCCCACCAAAAATGTTAATGGAGATAAGGGAGAGACAACGCCTTAGACTCGGCGACCTGTCTCCTGACCTCATTCACATTTAACAAGCCATGTTGTTGTGTTAATTATTTACATTTATCAAATTGTTCTAAATAGATGTATATCTACTGAAGAATCGGCTTTTTTTTTTTTTTTTTTGCATAACACTATTGAGAGTGTTTTACAGGCCCAGGCTCACTATAGGACTAAAACAACAGTTTACAATTGTCAGACTGGAATCAGTGTGATTTTGCCCACTAAAATACGTGCATGGTTCAGCAGTTTAGCATTGATCAATATATAGGTTGCTCAATTTTACAGGTTGCTCTTGGGTTGTAGATTCGAAAACCTAGAACTTCTTGAAGAATGCATGTATGCAAAGCGTGTGGCCTTTGATAAAAAAAGAAAAAATCTTTCTAATGGTTCGGGTTATGCTTGGCCTATTAACTCCGCTCTGAATTAATCCAATTGGATGATTAATTCAAAAGAAAAGGTGAAGTCATCCTTCACCACTGATATTAAACCCTGCATTTACAGTTCCCTTTTGAAATACAAATGAAACTCAGTAAAGGTATTCTTACTGGAATTCTCGTTGCAGTTTCTACCTGTGTATATTCATTGGCTTTGGTCTCTTGATATGCTAATGAGGGTTATTACAGTAGCGCTCGAATCTCTCTCTTCCACCATTAGAGGGAGATCTGAGCGCGCAGCTCGAGCCTTGTGCACTGTGTCAAACTCAAGCGAAGGCGCACTTCACTCTATCCACAACCAATGAAAATGCTTTGGAAATTAACTGATAATATTAAATATGAAGACTGCGAGGTAAGCGGCTTAACCAGGCTTTTAATACCAAATATTGCATGATATTTACCATAATTCTGAACGGTTTGACTTTTAAATCAGTAAGCTTTTTTTTTATTTTATTTTATTTTTCTTGCTGTGTAGGCTACAATTTAATTCAACACAAGAACAAGTGATAAATAACATACTGCAATACAGCATGGTCCAGAACACATGCAATTTTCCAACATAATAATAATAATAATAATAATAATATTAATAATAATAATAATACGCCTAATAGGCTACATACACCTATCACATATTAAACGCCTGTAGAAATTCTGTAGTACAAAAAAATCATTAAAACGTTGTAATATTGAAATGTGTATGAAAAATAGACAATAAACAAACTTACCAAACGTAAGTTTTGGTAAACAATCAAACGCATCAATTGCAGTGGATCATTTCGTTTTAAAATAAATGTATTTGTCTTTTTTTTTTCTTTCTTTTTTTTTTTAAAGTTTTTGCTTGTCTTCCCATCTAGTAGCCTATATGGCATGATTTGCTTGGTGAATGCAGTAGACTAATATATGGGAGTAGTTTTCGGAGTGGTGAAGCCAGTAAAACGTGTTTTCGCTCGTTTCTGGAGAATCACACACGCCATGATCAGGAAAGAATCTCTGCACTCCGCCTGTCCTTATGAGTTTCTTTCTTTCGACGCACATACTCGCATTAATTGTTATAAGTAATTAGTTTCTGTTTCATAATAATCGCGTATGACATGAAACCTTAGATGGAAGCGTGTAGGACGAGTATTCACGCGTAAAGTTTGTTGAATATTTGCTCTGGCGGTGAGTTAAGCTGCATCGGCGTATGTTGGTGTGTCTTGGCCGTTGTTAAATTCGTGGTGAGGGATTTTAGTGGGCCATGGAGCACGAACAGACGAAGACTAATGTGAAAAACAATGAGGTAGACGAGCATCCAGTGAACAGTAAAAATGTGCCAGCCCAGATGCCCTCAGCGTTTGCTGGATTTTCACCAGAATCAGAGGTGCACATTGTTTCCTTCCTTGTGTTCTTCCCCCTTCCTTCTGTCTTTCTTTCACTTTTGCTTGCCCTCGAACCTTTTAAAATGTTTCCCCCTCTCTGATTCGTCAGACGCAGGAGAATGTCCCTCTTTTGTCTCTCTCTCCCTCTCTCTCCCACTCACTCTCTCTCTCCTCATCTCTGATTAGATATACTGATTCCCCATTCAATGGACGTCATTTAGTGCAGTCTGCCTTGAGTTGGTTCCTCGCTTCACGCTCGATTTCCGACCATTCTTCTCTTATTAAGTATTCGTGTAATATTAATAGTCATGAATATCTACCATTAGGAGTGCAGAGGAAGCGGCAGATCTGTGCTAACATGAGCTCAAGCGAGGGAACAGTTCACTGACAGAGCCGGGAGACGCCAAGGGGATCTAAGAAACTTTAGAGAAAAGCATTGCATCTAAACAGCAGATGAAGAACAGTGGGAATTTACCCAGATTCTGATGGATTATTGCTTTATTTGAACGCTGGCCACCGCCACCTTGCCCTACAATTATCATTGGCTTGATTTAATTTGCACGTTCATTTTCGTTTTGTTCCTCTGAAATTCTTGTCTTTTGAAGTCCTCGGAAATCTTCGCTGATGTTAGTGCACAGTTTTTCCGCGATGGTGAGTGACTGTCGGGAGTAAAAATCTGAAGACTGCGCTCAGCATTTACTCTCCGATTGTTTGTTTGTTTTTTATTTATGTATTATTATTTTTATCCTGTCGTTTTGTCTGTTCCATCATGCAAGCGGTAATTGGTAGCATAAAATGCTATTACAAAGACTTAATACTTGATGTGAGCTCTGATTATTTTTATTTACCTCTCAGTAGGCTCTTTAATTGCTGAATAAACAACAAACCATCGATGTACATTTTAACGTAGGATAACATATTATTCTATATGGATTTTATTCTAATTATAATGTAGTGTTTTTGTTCTGATATTTTTGTTCTTGACCAGATTAAAGGCATGTTCGGTTTTCTGTTTAAATAAAGTACTAAGTGCATAAAAAAATCACTCCTTTTTTTTTTTTCCTTAAAAAAATTATATATATATATATTTTTTTTAACGGCACTAAAACAGCACTATATATTTCTCTCCTAAGGATCGCCACGACGGGACCAGCAATGGCACAGCCCGGTTACCCCAACTGGGCAGCGTGGGCCAGTCTCCGTACACCAGCGCTCCTCCGCTCTCTCACACGCCCAACTCAGACTTCCAGCCGCCATACTTTCCGCCACCCTACCAGCCCATCTACCCGCAGTCTCAGGACCCTTACTCTCACGTTAATGACCCGTACTCCATCAACTCTCTGCACGCCCAGCCTCAGCCACAGCACCCGGGCTGGCCCGGCCAGCGGCAGAGTCAGGAGAGCAGCCTGCTGCACCAGCACCGCGGGTTACCGCATCAGCTGTGCAGAGAGTACCGCAGAGAAGTGCTACTTCCCTCGGGTCACGGCATTGAGACTGGACTCACGGATTCAATCCCGATCCATGGAATACATCACTCTTTAGAAGATGTTCAGGTAAGGAGAAAAGCTTAAATCTTATAACATGTCACCTCCATAATCCAACTCCATTATTTGGATTTGCTGCTGGTGCTATTCTCTGTAGAATCTCGGACAGTCAAATATCGGGTCACATATTTAAATTGTTCTTATTTAAGTTGTTTTATTGAACATATTACAGTAATGCACAACAGAACGGTTTTTGTCAGAATAAATTGGTGAAGTTGGTAAAAAAATTGTGGCAGTTTTTAAATTGTTATTTGAATGTAAATATACTAGGCTATTTAAATGTATATTTGCTGGTGGTGGTCAATTATGTTCGACATTTTTGCCTTGATGGCCTATGGTAAACGTTGCATGTTTTATGAGGAAAACTATTCAGAAAAAAAAGTATTTTTTTTGTAAAGTTCTATTTTAAACGGTAGCGCGAGAAAAAAAAAAAAAAAAAAGTAATATCCCTTTTTCCCATGAATTAATTATTGGATTTTTTTTCTCTCGCTGTTGTTCATCCCAGTAACACAAAGTGAGTGGTGTACTGGGCTTTTTGATTAATATTGTCTGTCATTTTTGGACGTGATTCTTGGCTGCCCCCCTTTTCATCAGTAATTTGATTGCAATGTGCGTGCTGAAGAGATCTGACGAATTGCGTCTGGACAAAATTTTCTGTTCCACCATAACTGCATGCTTTATAGGTTTCCCACGTTTATTCTCTAGGTAAATAAATATATTGACTATTATTATATTTTATGATATAAAACAATATAATTCAAGCTTTTATTATTTTTAATTAAATGCCTACTTTAAACAGTATAGACGTAATGTAATTAATATGGGTCAAAAATATGTACTTCTATAAAGATGCTGTTTATAGTGTGCGTAGTCATAAATACTAGGCTACTTTGTAACGTGTTTGTGCATTTTCTCTTTGGATTGCATTTTATTTAATTTGCAAAAAGTACGATGTTTTTGAACTTTCGATCGCTATTAATACGCTTTTTGATCTTTGCAGCACGTTGAAGATCAAGGAATTCACATCCCAGACCAAACTGTAATCAAGAAAGGTAAGCAATTTCCTCTCAAATACTGTACGTGCTTCCACTAGCAGCTCTCCGCTCGTAAAGTCTACCCGTGCTTGCTTTGAGACAGATCGGGTTAATCTGTAGGCCTTGAGATAGCCTTACGAAAAGGCACAAACCTTTTTAACCAAGTGTTCCATAGCGGACACTATTCGTGTAGCTAATATGTGTGAGTTAATATGTTAGTGCTTGACTTAGTCTGAGACTAAATTTAAAATGGTATTCTTTGATGAAATTTGCTGAATGTCTCATTCAAAGATGACATGAGAAACGCGCGTGACATAGTTTCTACTATAAAACACATTTGTCGTAAATTAAACATGCCTTCTGTGTAAATTTCAGTTTAAGTCATTATTTTGCAATTACGTGCCTCTTTGTTTCGTTCGGATTGCAGATGGTCAAAGAGGGCTGCAGGAGAAGGAGTGTGTTGAGATCGAATTGTTTTCTCATTTTTACGTGCGCTGTGGATAGATTTAATTTTCTTCGTTTTAACAATGTAAAAGCTTTGACATTAAATTTGATGCACCATGTATAAATCCACAAAAATGCACATTGCACATACACGTAATAATTGCGATCTCACGAGTTCGTTTAACTCCTCTTGTCTCTATTAGTCTCCCCTGAGCTATTAATGTCACTAGTGATCTATCCAGTAGTGCTTGTGCTTTTGTTTCCGGTTAGCACATAAAGAAACAACGGGCGTTGCAGCAGGATTTAGGCCTGAACACTTATTTGTAAGCGCTCGTGTGTGAGTGTGTGTATTTCGAATTTGTGAATGTCATTCGATGTGCTTGTGTGGCAAGGTTACCATCTATTTAGAGATTAAAACTATTATGAGAAATAATACACAGTTTTATTTGTAGGAAGTATTGGATTAAAATGTATAATTATTAGTATTATTATTATTAGTGTTATTATTAATAAAAATACATAGCCTACATGTTTATAAACATTTACGTGGATTATGCCACTTTTTCCCTCTCTTTTTTCGTTTATCAGTCTCTGTTTTATGATGTCCAACAAATAACAGCTACATTGAGCAGTTAGTGGAAAATTTGAGGCAATGCCATGCTTATTGAACTGTCATTTTCTCCAAGCTTGGTGTGAAGTCACCATTGCGATAATATGAAATATTTTGATGGCTGGGCCACTTCATTACTTGGGGCATATTGCAGCAGTTACATTCATGAGCTGAATAAAAAGCAATTGCTGTGGTATCTATTTTCCTTCCTCTCTGATAAGACCATATTGCCTTTGATTCCACATAGGCGTGCGAGATGATGTGCATATAAACGCATATGTCTAATCTTACTCAAAAGCTGCCTGCTGCATAGCAATTCATCTTTTTCCATTTTGTTGGTGCTGTAGACTGAAATGGGGGGCCTAATCATGTTCTTTTTTTTTCAAGGTCCTGTTTCCATATCCAAGAACAACAGCAATGTCTCTGCTATACCGATAAATAAAGACGGGCTTTTTGGAGGTGTGGTAAACCCAAACGAAGTGTTCTGTTCGGTTCCGGGTCGTCTGTCTCTTCTTAGCTCAACGTCAAAGTACAAAGTCACAGTAGCGGAGGTGCAGAGACG